>CBVK0101627959.1:0-11547 GCA_900067695.1 Picea abies
ACAACAAGGGGGTCCGGAATGGAACCTCAACTATAGATCTGGGTGGGTGGACTCTGGCCATCTAGATCTGCTCGTTACTTATCTTAAAGCGCATTCACGCCCCAGCTTAAAGTCGGCATCTCTTCCTCACATCGGACGGTCGTTACAGACCCTAAGATTCCCCGAAGGAATCTTGTCCGTTCATCAAGACTTGGCCACATGCTAACGTCTCGACATTATGGTTCAGGATTTATCAAGGTGAGAGCCTGATTTTTTTTCAACGGAACTCTCGAATCCCTAATCCCTGATTTCCCGAAACAAGTAATCTCTCGACACGTCGCCTCCTTAAATAGGACAGTCTATGACTACTCCGGGGTTTCCACCATGGAAAGTCCTGATCCCTTATAGCCAGGACTCCCGATCTTGCGATTCCCAATTTCCCAAAATGGGGAATCTTGCAACACGTGGCCTCTGTCGCTCGGACGGCTCAGATCTATCCCGGGGTTTTCACCATGGAAAATCCCAAACTCTTGTCATCAGGATTCTCGAATTCTCGAAATGGGAGATCCTGTGACATGTGGCCTCCATCATTCGGATGGCTTAGATATATTTCGAGGTTTTCACCCCTATACACTGGGGTCTTAACCCTCGGGTAACTCCAGACAGATCCAACGGCCATCAGGTTTTCCAGCCAAGATCTGATGGCTCAGATTGGCTCCTACCCGTGCATTCTTCCATGACTCCCTGGACGTGGAAAAATCAACGGTCCAGATACTCTCATGGACCTTGGAGATCTACAATCTTGAATTCTTCGTTGCCCATGAAGACACAGAAAACAAAGGGGTAAGGCTATTAACATCCTTACCTTCTCCTACCAATCTAACAGTCGGGTGTGACCGCAGATTTCCCGATGGAATATTTTACATCGATCAACACCTATTAGGGATAAGGTACTTAACCTTCCAGCTTTTTCCTCCGATCTGACGGTCGTGAGTGACCACAGATCTCTCGATGGGATCTCGTCCATCGATTCGATACTTCATCCTTATGCTGTCATCTCATGTTTTCAAGAGGATCGTTCCTCCTCGTGCAGGGTTACTAAGGTCTTACACCTTCATCTTCTCCTTCCCGATTCTTGATGGACTTTTCAAGGAGGGTATCTCTATGGGGAGTTTTACCCAGGGTACTGTCTGAGGCAGATAAGGGTATCTTTCTCCTGAGAACCAGACGTGAAGTCTGAATTAGATCAGTACGGATATAAATAACGATTCATGAGGACATAAGGCATACGTAGTCTTTTCATACAAATATACAACTACTATTACTAATCAAAACACCATACAGACATTCTTATAATGAAATCATTCATAGTTTTCATAGCTTATGAGCATAATTATCATAATGCATATATTTCAAGATGCCAAAGGCAAAACACTTATTAGAAATAACACCAGGGGTTATACAACTGCTGAGAGGGGTGCTCGTTTCCACCCAACCGTAGGCTTAGTGACTCCCAATGGATTTACCACTAGCCACCCCCGAGCTGAGACCATGATGCTCTGAGACTGCATCTCTCTGTCTGCCAGTGACCAGGAGTGAAGGTTGCAATCCTTCCTCTATGCTATCACTCACTCTGCGTGATGCTAGAGTTCCCCTCGTGTCCACCCCCTCGAAATCGCTTCTACCTCACGCCTTATCCTCTTGCGAGGTTGTGTGTGGTGCGATTCCCATCGCGTCTAATCAGGCCTGATGGCTCTATGGATGGGTGGTTCACCATCCCATCCCTCATTAAGCCATCTGCCTACCAGCCTGCGAGACATTAAATTTGGGGCCAGTGAGCCGCTATTGGTTCTCTGGGCCAGTGCATTCCAAATACGGTGTTAATTCTCGGTGGAAGTTAACGCCACCTTTTCCAGGTGCCTTCCATCGCCATCGTGGTCTCTTTTTCTGCACATCCCCTCTCAGCAGTCCTGCAATAATTCAAAATGTTATACACATTCATTGACCTTTTCCTCAAGGTCCATTTACATCACATATTCACATTTATGAGTTTGCCATAGTTCTTGGCCAGTCCAGTTATATTTACAAGCTGGGGGAAACAGGGTGTTACATGTAGTTATAATTTGGATTTGAGTAATGGATTTTGAGGGCTATGGTCAAACCCATGTTTGTTTGGCACATTTTTCAAGGTAGATTTGCATCATTTAGAATAGGTTGATTTTATAGTGAAAAGTTGCAAAATGATGAGAAGGACCTGCTGGTGTTGTGTATGTTGAGATTTGAGTAGTCGATTGTGCACCTTGGCATGAAACCCAATGTAATTTTTATGCATTTATGGTTTTTTCCTCTTTTTGAAAATTGCAAAAGGATGAATGTATGTTACAGATTCTAGTGATATTTGAGTGTTGCTGCAAGGAAACAAGATATTAATTATTGTAGGAAATTCATTGTTTGATCCTTGCATGCAAATCGAGACGATGCAGTAAGAGGATTTTGACACTTCAACAAAAAGTAGTCATGTTTACAACCAAAAGTCTCATAATTATGAGACGAATGTGATGATGATGGAATTTTCCTTATTTATTATGTTGCACATGTTTGTAATGGGGGATTTAAAAACCATAGAGTTGCCACTAGTGCACATTTGGGGGTATTCACCTTAATGTTAATGATGTAAAAGGTTGCAATAGCCACTCTTAAAGTGATGATGAGAGTGAAAGGCATTTTGTTCTATGCCTAAATCTTGTAATCCTTGTTGAAAACATTGTAATGGGTCATATAACCATTGTTTAGAGAGAGGGATTTTTTTTCCTATGCCTTTTTTGGCAATATTGTAATGGGTCTTATAGATATTGTTGAGGGAGAGGCATTGTTTTTCCTAGGCCTATTTTGGCAACATTGTAATGGGTCTTGTAGCCACTGTTGAGTGAGAGACATTGTTTTTCCTAGGCTTGTTTTTCCAACATTGTAATGGGTCTTATAGCCACTATTGAGTGTGAGGCATTATTTTTCCTAAGGCTTATCTTCACAATCATTGTAAAATTGTCCATGAGTGTTTTATAAACTCTAGGCAAGTATTGTACTACTTTGAGAAGTTTTAATCCATATCTTTTTAGCTACTGATTTTCATTAATGCAAGTGTTGGAATCAAAATCCTCATTCTAAAGCACAAAGGTGAAGGAGAAGAATGGTGTGGCCTTTCAAAGACATTTGTCATGAAGATCAAGGAATCAACTATAGATTTGCATTGATGCAAGTGTTGGCATCGACATCCTCATTCTAAAGTATAAAGGTGAAGGAGAAGAAGGGTGTGGCCTTTCAGAGACATTTGTTATACAAATCAAGCAGTGGGGAAGTGCATAGTGGAGTGTAAGAGTCTTCCTAGAAGATGGCTGTCGAGATTCAAGTCACAATTTATCTCTATGTTTTTGTGCGGAGGTATGATCCAAGAGGATCTCCACACAACGATTCAATACTTTGCACATCATGAAGAAGATCATTAAAATGATAATTGATGATAGGTAAAAAAATTTAAAAGGAATGTGCAATGCTTCATATTGTAAAAATGGTTAATATTTTTTAGCATAATGTGCTCATGTATTTTTCATTTAATTTGTAAAAAGGAAATTAAAATTATATGTGGGAATCCAACTCACAAATTAATTTCCTTGTTTTAAGGGAAAATTAGTTTTATGCGAGAATCCTACCTCATTGATTAGTTTCCTAATTTTAAGAGGAAGTTGGGAGTCTCATGAAGTGGTTTGTGATTCTTCCTCATTTTATCACAAGTGTTTCGTAGTCTCAAGGGGAAGTTAAGATTGGTTGAGACAATTTCTCATTTTTTCCTTGAGAGGTTATTAGATCCTAAAATTGTGGATCTTGTCTCCTTGAATTATGGAGAAAGGGAAACTATATAATTTCCTTATGTAATTATTGTAAATGGAGGCCACCTTGAGGCCTCTTTAGGCCCCTTTTAAAGAGATATGCATGGAGAGGAATGTAGTCCTTATGGTTTCTGAAGAAATGTCACTTATGTGATAACCGTAAGTTCTCTTTGTACAAGAGAAGGTTTCTCTGGGATTTATGTCGTGTAAGGAGCATGTGCCACATTTTGTGTGAATATTTCAGCCCTACTAAAGGAAGGAAAATAAAGTGATTTGTATTCCAAGCAGATCTAGAGATGTAGCCAGAAGGTTCTGGTGAACTCTGTTAACATATGGGTGTCAAATTATATGTGTGGGTTTTTGTTTTCATTCTCTCTTGATTAAGTAGAGATTTAATTTCACATATGCACATTATGATGACAATTTTCTCATGTTAATATGTCAATGCTTAATAATTATTTTTTCATGTTCACATGTAATTAAGCGTTAGTAAAAGTTCCTCATTGGAGGATTTTTATAGAGAAAGATCTCATAGAAATCCCGGATCAATTCCATCCCCAATTGATTTCTATATCATTGGTATATTATATGTTGGGAATTTTATCCCTTATATTCTTGTCTATTGGATTCATAGGGTGCACATAATATTCCAATACTTATCTTGATTATTGGCACAGTGTCTCTACTAATGTGAGAATCCATTATGGTTGTAGTTTTGTAGATTTTCTTGATAATTTCATTCTTGATTATATCTTGAAGAACACCAATATATAACAAATATCCACCATCCATCTATGGTGTCCAGCGATCCATGGTTTTCATCTCATAGTTATTGGATTTTCATAGGGGGTTTCTAAATTGGAATTTTTTAAGAGGTCATCTTTCCAAGTGAATTGTTCCTTGAACTTGGGCATTTGGCTCTATCATTGGATCAATTCACCTCCTTGTTGGGCATGTTGGCTTTCTCATTGGCCATGCATGTCCCTTGAGATGGAATATACTTCCAACAAGCTTTGTAGACACTATATTATGCATGATAGTCATATGGTCCATATGCACCTGTTTTGGGGTATCTTTTGCTCGAGACAGTAGTCTCAATGATCTCTCTTTTGTTCAACTATCCAATTCCCAGAGAGAAACATGTGTTGTTCCTCTTAGAATTTATCATGGTTGGGTGGCTAGAAATAGTCTTTGAATGGGGTAAATGAATTGGTAATCCATGCTCAACACTTATTTGTGGGGCTTTAGAGAAACTACTACCCACCACTAAATGGAGACTTAGGAGACAACATCGATAGTCCACTAAAGAACTACAATAAATTGAAGGATTTGAATGGAATGGTCGGATTACACTCCTTGCAGTTGTGAATTGATCCGATTATAAATATTTCAGTTCAAGATTTTGTAAATGTTGTCGAATGGTTGAGCAGATCTCCCTATTTTGTAATATTTTGATAATAGAGTTGTTCTCTGGTTTTGTATGAGACCTGAGACTTTTGCATTAATAGAAGTCAATTTCTTCCATCATCCTATTTAATTTGTGCTAAAACACCCATGCATGGAGGATCCAGATGAGGGTTGTAGTTTTATTGTAATGTAGGTTTGATTATAGTACTTATGTGACTTGTTTTAGTATTTTCTTTGTTACCTTGTTTCTTATTATGTTGAAATGATCGTGCATGGAGGATCCAGATGGGTTGTTGTAGTCGCATAGTAATGGAGGTTTGATTACTATGTTGTTGTGATATATTTAAGTTCCTGAAACTTAAATTCAAGAGTGCTCTTGTTCCTGAGTTTTCCTTCACCAAGTTGCTTGAAGGCCAGATGCCCATGGAAGACTTGTCCACCTTTCTCACTAAGTCTTCCCTCTGCTCACCTTTAACCTTAAACTACTGACTGAATTTAATGAGGACCTCATTTCCTTATGCATTGTTAGTCCATTTTTTGTGTTAAAAATTTCTTGTACGGAGCTTTGTCCATTTGATCTCCACTCATAAACCTACCTCCACAAACATTTTGATGGGTATTGGGCTTATCCTCTTGCAGTCTGAGGGTGACTCTCAATGCTAACATTAATGGAACCATTTCCATGGATAGAAGTGAATATATATTCCCTGGGAGAATGAAAATGAATAGATCCAGTTTTAGATGGTGAACTGAAGCTAGACACATTATTCTAACTACTGATCTTTCACCATGGCGACTCCATTATTCAGAATCTGTTGGTGGATCCACTGAAAGGAGACAAATCAAAAAGGTAGGGAGGATATCTTGGCCAGGAGGTTTTCCCCACTAAATTTCCCATCCATAGTTGGTTATCCACATCTCGTGCCTCAAATTGATGAATGGCAAGATTTGCTACCAAGATTTTGTGAAGGTGAGAATGACGACCCTCTTTAACATGTTCTAGGATTTCATGCTTTGATGCAGCAACTTGACATCCAACATGAAGACATACGTATGAATTTGTTTATGAACTCTATTCAAGGAGATGCTTATATTTGGTATCACTCTCTTGAGCTTTCTAGTGTTTCTTCACTTGATGAGTTTCATGCAGCTTTCAATATTCATTGTCAAAAGTTTTATTCCTCTGAGTTAATTTTTCATAGTTGGTGTGAGGAGTATAAAGACTGTGTTCAGGATATAATTGATTCTTATGAAATATTTGAGAATGAATAAGATGCCTTGGATGAGGAATAAAATATTTCTCTTCCCTATTCATCTACATCAGATGAAAATTATGTTTGTTGTCTCAGTAAGGAAAGTGCAGAAATCGAGTCTATTTTGGAAGTTGATATTCTTTGTAACCCTATCTATAAAAAACCTAGATATGAGAAGCCTATTTTTGACTCATATGATGATGATAAGATATTTCTTCCTGGATTGAATCTTGAAAGGCAACTTGTGTTTAATAATGAAGAGAAATTTTCTCATGTTGGGCAGAAGATACCTCTTGTTATGTCATTCGAGACTCCTCCTTTATTTGATCATTATGGAGACAGTGATGAAGATGTTGAGGTGTTTTTTGTCTTAGAAGAAAAAAGCATTAATAGCCAACCTTCTAATGAAAATGAAAGCTTCTGCCAAGAGAAACATGTTAAGGAAAAACAACCATCCATTTATATACATGAGGAGATTTTTTTCCATCAACTAGCAGATGTTATCAGAGAGGGAAAAAGAGAAATGGATCAGCAACCCGCATCATCCTTTCACTCACGTGTGCTTTCCATAGATGTTCAGCCATATGTGAGCAACTATAAAAAAGAGAAGGCTTTTTGTTACCAACCTAGTAAGTTTTATCACCTATTTTATGACCCTGTAGGGGAGTACATGGAGTTGCATTTCCTCAATATACTTAAGCTTTCAAGCTTTATCTTACCTTTATCATTGGGAGGTAATCTTAAGGATGTAAATAATTTGTTGTCACAATTTTATTCTCCCTTGTTGATTAGTGATAGAGTAAATAAGTTTTCAATTAGGAGGTTACTTGAATGGCTTTGGTGGAAGTTTGTTTTCACCTAGCGCATTGTAAAATCAGTTAGTGTAGGATTGTACATAAATAAGATCCTTCTGGAGCATGTATGTTTTCCTTCTTTTTGGAAGTATAGAAATGTACATATCAACCTGTTGTCTTCAACAAAATGTATTTGAGCATGACTCCACAATCCAACAACTAAGGCACTGGAACTGCTTGTTCTTGGCAGCTCACAGGGAGCATTCCATCCCCTGTGGTGAGATCGGAAGAGCGGTGGAAGTTTGTTTTCACCTAGCGCATTGTAAAATCAGTTAGTGTAGGATTGTACATAAATAAGATCCTTCTGGAGCATGTATGTTTTCCTTCTTTTTGGAAGTATAGAAATGTACATATCAACCTGTTGTCTTCAACAAAATGTATTTGAGCATGACTCCACAATCCAACAACTAAGGCACTGGAACTGCTTGTTCTTGGCAGCTCACAGGGAGCATTCCATCCCCTGTGGAGAAAAATGTTATCACATAAAGTTGTCAATGTCACAGGATGACCAAGAGTGCAGGAAAGAAGGCAAGTGCAGTTTGCAGTGGAAAGAATCCCTTGTTCATTTCGATCTGGTGCCATCTCTAGAAATAGTTGGAAGGTTTCCATAATTGGAAGGCGAATAAAACTTTGGTGGGGGTGCTAAAATAGCCGACGCACCCAGATCTCATATCTCATTCAGATCAATGACTGAAAATCATTTCGGGGCCACAACATGCTCGAGCATTAAAAGGCCTTGAGAAGGACGAAATCCTAACCATGGTTTTATGGGGTGGCTACATGGCGAGAAGCGATGCATTTCGGGCCCAAAAGCGGTGTGGGCCTAAACCATTTCCTGCGGCCCCAAAATCATGTGCACATATGATGTCGTATCTAACAGTGATATGTGGCCTCCCCCTAATCATCAAGTCACTTCTCCGATCTCGAGGAGGATTCAGTTAATGAAAAAGGACCGGTATCTGAAACCTCAGCTCAGCCCATAAATAAGAAGCTTGGAAGCTATGGTTGAAGAGATAGAAATTTCATCCCAAGGTACCAACTGGATGGTTTCTTCTTGCAAACCCATACTGATCTGAGCTTACGTTTGACAGGAGGAAACACACACAGTCTGATAGAAGGAGGCGCAGATGAAAGGATTTGAATGGAAAGGCCAGATCACACTTCTGGAAGTTGTGAACTGATCTGATTATAAAGAGATCAGTTCAAGATTTTGTAAAGTTCGTCGAATGGTTGAGCAGAGCTCCCTATTTTGTAATATTTTGATAACAGTTCTATTCCCTAGTTTTGTATGAGACTTGAGATTTTCACATTAATAGAATTCAGTTTCTTTCATCATCTTGTTTAATATGTGCTAAAACACTCGTGCATGGAGGATCGAGACGAGGGTTGTAGTTGTATTGTATTGTAGGTTTGATTATAGTTTTGTTGTGACATGTTTTAGTATATTGTGTGTTACCTTGTTTCTTCTTATGTTGAAATGCTCATGCATGGAGGATCCAGACGGGTTGTTGTAGTCACATAGTAATGGAGGTTTGATTACTATGTTGTTGTGATATATTTCAGTGCCTAAAACTTAAGTTCAAGAGTGCTCTTGTGCCTGAGTTTTTCTTCACCAAGCTGCTTGAAGGTCGGATACCCATGGCAGACTTGTTCACCTTTCTCACTAAGTCTTCCCTATGCTCACCTTTAACCTTAAACCACTGACTGAAGTTAATGAGGACCTCATTTCCTTATGCATTGTTAGTCCAATTTCTATGTTAAAACATTCTTGTACCGAGCTTTGTCCATTTGACCTCCACTCATAAACCTACCTCCACAAACATTTTGATGTGTACTGGGATTATCCTCTTGCAGTCTGAGGGTGACTCTCAGTGCTAACATGATCTATTTGACCATATTGATGTTTTTGGTCCACTTCTCAAGGAGAATAACTATACTTGGAAATGTAGTGAAATCTAGTTAAAAAAGGTTGATGTGCATGTACAACCATATTAGAGAACCACGAATTTCATATACAAATGAAACCAATCCTTGGAGACAAGAAGCACAACCACTTGGTATATACTTTCCTAGCGATTCAAAATAATAGAGAAATTTGAATTCAGAGTCCCGATTACTGTTATTGGAATTATTAGTCAGTTAATTGCATGCAGGTTACACCCAAGAATAGACCATTTTGAAGACAAAGATATTTATACAAAAAAGAGAAACAAAGAATATATTATAATTTTAACAATAAATATCCGTGTTGATAAATTGAGTGGATTATAAATCCCTCATTTATGGAAAATTAATAGACCAAAGGTTCATTAACATTCTCAAAATAAGGTGTTAAATCCTGAAAGAAAAAAAATGAATATTCTTATATAATTTACCAACCTTCTAACAGACAGTTGGAAGGTATAGGATAGTGTCCGCTTTGTAAAGAAAATGAAGAATCAATAATACATCTCTTCCTTCAATGTCCTTTTTCACATCACATTTGGTAGGAGTGCTCTTCAAAATTGGGGCAACAATGTCTTTGGAAAGGAAAATTGATGGAGGAAGCATGGAAAAATTGGGTGTCGAATATTTCTAATCGAAATATAAAGTCTCTTCCTTTGATTATGTGTTGGGGAATCTGGCTGGGCAAAAATCAAGTGATTTTCAAGGAGAAATCTATAGTCTCAGATATCATTGTTTCCTAAGGGATTAGCATACTTTCTCACATCCCTCGAGAAAAAAATTCCAGTCCTCGAATCCTTCAAGAGGCAGAGTTGGAGCTCTCCAAGCTGTGGGCCTATTTTGATGGGGCTTCTTAGAAAAACAACCTCTTGTGTGGTGGGGAAGCCACCCTCTACCTCAATGAAAACCATGTTTTTAAAATGACTATGGGGTTGGGGCCAGGTTGAAAAAACTTTGCAGAGCTTATGACCTTAAAAATTCTTTTATAGCTCTTTGCTATGGAAAAAGGAATCAAGAAAATACAAATCTTTGGATACTCTCTTAATGTTATAAATTGGGTCCAACAATCACAACAATGTCACAATATACAACTTCTTTCAATTCCTAAAGAGATTTACAGATACATAAGCTCTTTTGACTATTTTTGTATTCAACATGTCTACAAGAAACAAAATATGGAAGCAAACGTACTATCTAAAGACGATCTTCATCTAGTACAGGGGAAATGGAAGATCATAGAGCTTTTGGATAGAGAATATTATGAGTATTTACACCATCCATTCATAGATGGACACTCATCTACAATACCAACTTATGGGTATATTAAAAAACATCAAATTTTGGACATACATTTTTTGATAGCCTAACCAAAAATTTTCTACAGGACAAATTTGCACATCCCATATATATGCTTCAAAACCAGACATATTTTTGCTTTTTGCACATCCCATATATATGCTTCAGAACCAGACATATTTTTGCTACAGTGTTTTCGGACTTAATATACACAACCCTTTTTGTGATTCTCCATATTTGTATTCTATTTATAAAACATATGTGCTTGTCATACTTCAGCCATATGTTGGTTGAAGCCACCTACCACCTGCTCCTTGGCTCTTTGCACTATTCTCTTCACAAATTTATGATGGATGTCCTGTTGAACATATATCTAGGATCCTACTCGTACCTGCCATCCAAATAAAATAGTAACTTTCATTAATGGAAGGACCTAATATCTGACTATGAATACATTGTAGTTCATCGCCATACATCTCAACACCTACAACGCCATTAAACATTCCATTAAAATAATTTCGAATTGAAACGCCAATATTTGGATAACTCAATTTAGTCAAATTATTTTTCTTAAATAATAAATTGATGTAGATTGTGTTGCTATAAAAATTTATAGGTGGATTACTTTAACAAAATATATTGTTGTTATATGAAAAATGTAAACAATTCAAATCTTTCGATTGAAGAAGTGAGTTTATTTATTTTATTTATGTTATATTAATGGATAGTTAATTTTAAGTATTTACACATATTTAAAAAATTGAAAATTATATAGATGGATTACTTTAACAAAATATTGTTGTTATATAAAAAATGTAAAAAATTCAATCTTAAGCGAGTATATTTATTTTATTTATGTTATATTAATGTATAGTTAATTTTGTCTCCGAGGTGTAGGACAGTCGGTGACGGAGTGTGTTGTTAAGCCAC
>CBVK0101627961.1:0-10186 GCA_900067695.1 Picea abies
TCAAAATTATTCACCACAGACCCAGTTGTAGTAAGAACTGTATTTTTGAAAGGCATTAGATATGACTGCATAGAAGTTTTAAACTTGTTAAGTTTAGGAGATGTGCACCAAAATCCTTTTTCAGAGATCGCAGATTACTATAGAAGATACTCAAGAGGACTAGCTAAAACAGGCAAAGCACCAAGAGATTCTTTTAGCAGAAATACAAGACAAAGCTCAGGGACTGTCACCGGAATTGAGTTAGGAAACTTATTGGAGAACTTTAAAACAGGCATCTTGAGCACAATCAAAAACTAGTTAGATACCCTAAAATTGAAAAAGAAACAAGAATAAGAGGTTGTTTTAGCAATTTTTTGTCCTAGATGTCGAAAGAAGCACGGTGAGAAAGAATTCCCATTAAATGTCATAGAAATCTGTGGCATGTGTACTCTAGAGCACCCCACATCTGAGTGTCCAACTTTTCTTGAGCTACAAGCCATGTATAGGGGAGGAGGAATCTCACAAGAACAATCATATCCTTCCAAAAGACCTTGGAGAGAACAAAATCCCAATGCATTTTATGACCCTAATGCACAATATCAACATCAACAATGGGGTCCTTCCCCAATATCCTATACACAATGGACACCTCAGCAAGCTCTAACTCAACCTTGGCAACAAGGTTGGAGGGGACCTGTGTATGGGAATCCCTCTTACCCTACATATCCACAATATCTTGCAAACATTTCCCAATTACTACCTGGATTTAACCCACCACATATACAAGATTTACTTCCACCTCCTATACAGAAGAAATTTACAGTCCCCTTGAACCCTAACCAGTAGCAACAAGTACCTATAAATGCCAATCAACAGCCATAAAACCAAGCTTCCCACAACCCTCCTAGACCAACAACAATTCCTGCCCAGCCAATCCCTAACCCCAATAATCGACCCACCCACCCTGTGTAGAATGCAGAAGTTCAAACCTTTCCCACCTATGAAATTCAACTACGATTAGGGAAGGCTATAAATCAATCAAATCCTGGAGTAGTAATTCAGGAAGAAAATGATAAACATTCTGAGGAAGAAAACACTCAAACCACCCCTATAGAAGAAGAGACTTCCCCTCCTATTACAATCACTTCTCAGTCTGTAGGAGTACCTCAACAAGTTAATCTTCCACCCTACCCCGAAAGACTATTAGTGAAGAAACCTGTCCCACCCTTGCACAAAGATATAGAGGATGAATTACAAAATGTATGTATAAAAATACCATTGTTGCAAGCCATCAAAGATATCCCCATATATGCCAAAATCATAAGGGATATTTGTATTAAGAAACCAAGAAGGAAGAAGAAGGAACCTCCCCTTGTTCAGGTAGTAGGACAATTATCTGAATTTATTTTTGAAATGCCATATAAATATAATGACCCTAGGAATCCAGTAGTCACTGTTGAAATTAATGGTATTACCTTACCAAACACACTCATTGATTTGGGTGAAGAAATTAATGTAATGCCTTTTGACACTATGCAAAAACTCCAAATCAACTAGTTGAGACCAACCCAAACCATGATAGAATTGCCAGATAAGTCAGTCATTAGCCCTGCAGGAAGTTTAGATGATAGCACAGTCACTCTAGCTTCTTGGGAATACCCAGTAGACTTTCTAGTCATCTACTCTAAATCATCCTCCAAACTAGGACACCCTGTGGTTCTTGGCCGCCCTTGGTTGGCCACAGCAGATGTCTTTATCAGCTGTCGGTCCGGTGAGATGACTATATCCAATGGCACACATAGACAAAAACTTGTTCTCTTCCCTCCTGCCCAACCGACACAAGAAATAACTGTTTGGCTAGAAAACCCTTATGGAGAGGAAGATTGCATCAGACCCCTGTTAACACTTGAACAAGTAAGAGGAATGAAAGAACAATGGGATGAACAAGTCTTAAGTTTATTTTTTCTTGATACAAACTGCATTGAATATCCTAGGTCCTTTGTAGAATTGTCACATATTTTCAGTTCCGAATTTAAACAAACTTGGCACTCAGATATCACTCAATTATATACTTTATCACCAACTTCCTTAGAGAAGGAAGAAAGTACTAAACTTGTTGAGATTAGCCTAGGAAAACCTTTGTATATCAACTCTAGTTTAGAACCAGAACAAAAGACACAAGTAATTGAAATGCTCCAAAGACAATTTGATGCCTTTGCATGGGATTATGCAAACATGAAAGGCATTCACCCTGACACATGCACACATCATATTTACACTAATGACCAAATCAGACCAGTTAGACAGCCTCAGGGAAGGATGAATCCAGCCCTCAAAGATATTGTAAAAGAAGAATTTCAAAAACTCCTTCAAGCCAATCTCATATACCCCATTTTAGATAGTCAATGGGTATCTCCACTTGTCATAGTTCCCAAGAAAAATGGTAAGTGGAGAATATGTGTATACTTCAGGGAATTGAACAAATCCACCCATAGGGATTATTTTCCCCTACCATTTATTGATCAGGTGTTGGATACCTTGTCCATCAAGAAGTATTTTTCGTTCCTAGATGGGTTTAGTGGTTATAACCAAATACAAATAGCACCCGAAGACCAAGAGAAGACCACTTTTACCTGCCCATGGGGAACCTATGCTTATAGGGTCCTTACTTTTGGACTTTACAATGCCCCAGCTACTTTTCAAAGGGTTTTCCTAGCCATTTTCTCTGACTTGACCAACGACTGTGTAGAAGTCTACATGGATGACTTTACAGTCCATGGAAATGACTTCCACGAAGCTTTGACCAGTCTGGAAAAATTCTTGATTAGGTGTAAGGAAACTAATATTTCCCTAAGTAATGAAAAATAAAAAATGATGCTCATTGAAGGTATTGTTTTGGGACATCACATCTCTGGCTTTGGAATGAGAGTTGATCCTACGAAAATTCATATTATCACACAAATCAGAATACCTTCCTCACAAAAGGAAGTTCGCATCTTTTTAGGGCATGTTGGCTACTATAGAAGATTCATTCCCAATTTCACAAGCTTAGCTACCCCTTTATTCAAGTTATTATCTAAAGAAGCCAAATTTAATTGGGATGATGAATGCCAAGTATCTTTTGAGATTCTAAAACAGAAATTGTCAACTACCACTATATTAAGAGGACCAAATTGGTCCCTTCCTTTTCATATCTATATTGATGCCTCAGACACATCCCTTGGAGTAGTTCTTGGAAAAAGGGAAAATCAAATGCCTTATGCTATTTAATTTGTTAGTAAAAATCTGCCCCCAACAGAATTTAATTATACGGTCACAGAAAAATAATTGTTAGTTGTAGTCCATGCTATCAATAAATTTAGACACTATATTATAGGATATCAAGATTTTGTACACACTGATCATTCAACCATCAAATTATTAATGAACAAACTTGTAACAAGCCCTAGAGTTACAAGATGGTTGTTATTATTACAAGAGTTTAATATCAATATTATTGATAGACCGGGTAAGGATAATCTTGTGGCTGATTTCTTATCTAGAATGATTCATCTGGGAGATAGTGCACCAGTAGATGATAACTTCCCTGATGAAAATTTGTTTTCTATTTCTACATTCACCCCTTGCTATGCAGATGTAGCTAACTATCTTGTGACAAGGAAGATGCTTCAGAAATTGTCTCCTAGAGAAAAACAGAAAGTAATTCAGCTAAGTGCAAACTACATGTGGCACGATGATTGTCTCTACAAAACAGGACTAGATTTGGTAATCAAGAGATGTGTAAGGGAAGATGAAATTCATGATATTTTGCAAGCTTGCCATGATGGTCCTTGTGGAGGACACTTCGCAAACAAAAGGACTGCTTATAAAGTTCTGCAATCTGGTTATTATTGGCCTCGTATTTTCAAAGATGATAAAACCTATGTATCCAATTGTGATGAATGTCAACGAATGGGTAAGCCTACTGCACGAGACCAAATGCCACTTCAAGCCCAAGTAGTCATTGAGCCTTTCGAGAAATGGGCATTAGATTTTGTAGGGCCCATTAACCCTACATCTAAAAAGAAAAAGTCTATACTTGTATGTACTGACTATGTGACTAAGTGGGTTGAAGCAAAAGCTTTACCAGCTGCAAGTGAACAATCAGTGGTAGATTTCATTTTCAATGACATCTTTACTAGATTTGGTGTACCTCGAGAAATTGTGACTGATCAGGGGACTCAATTTACCTCTAATCTAGTCAAAGCTGTTACAGAACAGTACAAAATCAAACATGGGAAATCTACACCCTACCATCCACAGGAAAATGGACAAGTAGAATCTACCAACAAATTTATTGAGTCCATTCTTACCAAAATAGTACAGCTACACCATAAGGATTGGGCTGATAGATTACTAGAAGCCTTATGGGCTTATAGAATCACCTGGAGGAATACAACAGGACATACACCTTACGAGTTGGTATATGGGAAGCAGGTGCTTCTCCCCATAGAATTCCAGATCAAAACCTTCAGGACTACAGTACAAGTTGGCATGAACTTGGATGAAGCCCAACAACAAAGACTCTTACAGCTTAATGAGCTGGACGAAATTAGGTAGGAAGCACTTCAAAGAACCACCCTCATTCAAGATCAAAGAACAAAATGGCATGACAAGTATCTCAAAAAGAAAAATTTTCAACAAGGAGATTGGGCCATGTTGTATGACAACAGATTCAAGAACTTCAAAGGTAAGTTAACTACTCGTTGGATGGGACTTTACGAAATTGAAATTGTCTATGATAATGGTTCAATCAGGATAAAGACAATTGACAAACATCAGACTCCACTACTTGTGAATGGTCACTGATTGAGAATTTATAACAAACCCCTGTCAAAAGAGGAATTTCTTACTCGTATACTACAGAATTCAGATATGCAGGTGATCAGTAAGGAAGGAGACCTTCCTACTGATCCACATTGATTGATTGGTTTACTTTTAAAAACTTTTTTACATAGGTGTGGATTGTGTTTTTCTAATAAGCTGAAGGTAACAATGGATTCTTACCTCCTTTTGTTTTACCTTCACATTTTATCCTTGTAAGTAGATTTCTATAATTTATTTGATCCTTCATGAACTTGCTAAACATTAGTTTGTAGGCATCAACAATACTCTATTCTGGTCCGATACCAACAGTCTTGTGCTTGTCTGGTACCAGAAGTTTAGTACCAAAAGTTTGGTACTTATACGATACTATTAGGACACATCATCTAATTGACAAAGGAATGCTACGCATATTTCAAAATCTTATGGAAATTAATATGAAGTATGAAGCCATGCAGTAACCACTTAAGCTGGAACCAAGAAGTTGAATGCATCATCAAATGGTAGCCCTTATAAAGCAATAATTTATTTTGGTTATGTTGTTGACTAAAGGGAAGTATCTTTAATTTCTTTTGGTTCTGTTGCTAGCTAAAAGGAAGAATCTTTAATTTATTTTGGTTATGTTGCTAGATAAAAGGAATATTTCTTAGTTTCTTCTAGTTCTATTGCTCTAAAGAAATAATATGCATACATAAGTTTATTTTTCCTTCAAAAAAATCTTTAAAGACATTCAAATAAGAGAATACACCTTCCAACCCAATACCATCCCAGCCTATAAAAAGGTTTTCAGACAAGCCTCCCCTGTCACCGTGAAAAATCACTCTTTAATCAAAACCGCAATAGGTGACTATGGACAAGAAGCCTCTGATGGAAAAAGGGTTTAAGAAACTAACCCACCGGGATACTGAACAGGTCTGCTGGCAGCGAGTACCAGTCTGTGGTATGACTAGGAAAACCCATCAAGGTACTGAATAGGCCTGTTGGCAATGGGGAATTTTGCCTGGGGAAAGGATGTCTCTCACTAATTATCACAACTACCCCATTGGAGTACTGAACAGGCTTGTTGGCAGTGGGTTCTGGTTGAGAAATGTCTCATCTATACTTGTCTGATTGAAAAATTCACTTTTGTCATCTAAAAAATGAACACTACAAGCAAAGGTCATTGTTGACATTTATGAGATACAAACTCCAGATTAACAAACAAGATAATTACTACGAGCAAATGTCCATTTGATAATTACCCTAAGTCAACTTTATCGGTCTAACATCTAAAGCCTACATTACCTAAGAAGGAAACTTCTTAAGAGTGGAGCCCTAACTAGGGAGTCTAATCTACTTATACTATGAAATTTATCCATAACATCTAATGATAGTAAATCTCTGAAGCAAGTTAGGTTGGAATTAATCTGCTGGAAAAAATATAAAAACCTCCCTATTTTCACTGCTAAATGCTACCCTTGTCAATAAGTCATCAAAAGAAAGGCAATTTTAAAAATTTTAGGCATGTGATCATATGCTAAGTGATAAATGTACTTTTGGAATTTGATTTGGTATCTTTTCTCTCCTCATTTTTCTTCCATTATGATACAGGGTGTTAAATCTTCTTGCATAAGGATATGCAACATCTTTGGCATGGGGGAAGGTCAAAGAGCTCTTTTCAGAACTCTTTTTCAGACTCACATCTCATCTTCAGAAACCAACAGGTTCACCCTACAACCTTACAGAACTAGACACAAAAGAAGACAAGCACAGAATAAAGAAGTTTCATGAAGTACAGGAAATTCCAGTACCAAGCTTCCAGAAAACTCCAGCCTAAAAAGATGAACTTTGACAATCTGCAAGCTTCAAATACAAAGCCAATCGCATATGCTATGGGTATTGATTATACAATGGTAAAAGCAAAGGTAACATGGTATTATTTATTTTCCTTTGCTTATAAAACTACAATAGGTATGAAAAGGTATACTATATCTTATGACCTTAGTGTTAAAACCATGCACCTAACTTTCACTTCCTTCATACCCATATGCTTAACCTTAATCAATCCTCTCATCACATAAGCGCTTGAAAATGATTGAAGGAAAAATCACATCAAAAGTGTGAATATGGAGCATGTTTAGTAATGATGATCCATGAACGTGCTTCATCCTTAAGCAATCGCGAACGTATCTCGTGTCATCAGTCACGATTCAACATCAAATTCACCGCTCAGAAGTCCAATCACCTATCTCAAACAACAATGATGCTTCAACACCCAACGTTCCCATCATTGCACTAACGGGCAGAAATGAAATGGATTATCTGGGTGGCGAAGCCATCTAGATGAGCCTCATCTTGTCTTAATTTTCCTTTGCGACATCTTACTTAAACTTACCATCTGAATTATTGACACCATCACCATATTTTTGTCATTACCAACCTTTCTCTAGTTCTGAGCCTACTCCTCTCTGCGATATTAGGTACCAAACCCTTACCCTCATAGCTGACCAAACCCTTGCGCCACAGCCTGATTCTCACGCACAGTTCATAAATATGGTCGTGAGTAGACACGAACTGGTCTTCCAGATTTATAGGGAGACTGAGGAGTTCCAGCTATGTAGAGATAAGTATGCTAGAGCGGGATGGATTCCATTTTTGGACAAATTCATAGGCTATCATGAGAAGGTATCTCAAGCATTTATTCAAGGTTATGATGGAGAGATTGTGCATATAGGCAATCTGTAGCTAACAGTCAATGAAGAAACCTTAAGGGAAGCCACGGGATTACCTAACAGAGGAGCCAAGTATTTCAAAGGAGTAGGAATCAATAAGGAAATGTGCCAACAATTTCTAAAGGAAGACCATCAACACCCTGATTGGAAAAAGGGGATTCCTAGGAACTATATCAAGGAAGAGTATCATCCAATGCTTGCTAGTCTTCAACAATTCCTCACTTGTGAGGGAAGGTATGTTGTAACCTTCATATATCATCTTAGGCTTCTGTTACACTTTGAAGGAGGTCCTGAAATTGATTTTCCATATTTTTTATGGATGAGTCTGAACAAGATGGTAAGAGGTGTCAAATCCCTATCCAAAACTGAGAAGACCAGCATTTACCATCAATTTCTTATTAAGATGTTAGTTATACATGAAATCAGGAAGCAAGGGATTAGATGGAAAATCCTCATCACTCAACACCTTCCCACAGAAAACAAACCTGTAGAGGGAGCCCAGCCTACTCCAGAGAAAGATAAGGAACCTCAAGAGAAAAAGGGCAAGAAAGATAAGGTAACTCCATCATCCTCCAGAACAGTGAGCCAAAAAGATAAAGCCAGTAAACAAGCAGGGCCCTCTTCCACAGTCAATAATATTTTTAAAAGTCGAGAATTAAAAGGTAAATCCAAATTGTGGAGGATACCTCAACAGTATCACTTGAGGAGAAGGGTCATAAGACAAAAACTGTGAGGAAAAAGAAGAATAACTCAGAAAATAAAGATGAATGGTCTATAGAACAATTCCCTGTGACCATTCCACAAACAAAAAAGAAGAAAAGGAAGCTTGTGAGCACCTCTAATCCATTACCCCCTTGTAAAATAACCACAAGGAGCATGGCAAAGAAAGGAAAAGTAGTTGTCAGTCCTCATACACATGAAGACCCAATAGATCTTACCTCCCCTTCTAAAGACCTATCAGTCCAGGATGACATCCCTAGCTTGACTAAGGAACAAGTTACTATTACTTTATGTGGCATGAGGGAGAAAGTGGAGGAAAGAGAATACACCCAGCTAGAAACAATGGGACCAACAAGGACCTTAAAAAAAGAACAGATGAAGAAAAAAATTGAGGAGCTGCAAAATCAAAACCAGGAACTCAAACAAGAAGTGAAGGAATACCAACTACTGGACAGGTATATCAAAAAGGAAAATGAGCAATTGAAGGCAACTAGCCAGCAAATTCAAGATGACCATGAAGAGACTTCTAATAATCTTAAGAAGGTAATAATACTATTACAATACGTTAGGGTCATAAAAAGGGAGCTGAAATCATAAGCCTCGGCCATCAACATCATTGATCCACAGGAGTAAAAAGAATGGAGTCTCAAATTTTGAAAAATTTTGAGTTCGTTTCAGTTGCATGAGGACATGCAATGATTTTAGCATGGGGGAATGTTGAGCCTCTAAATTGACATCCCCACTACCCTATCATACTCCTCATTTATACCTTTTTGGCCTACCTAAGCTTGGATAAATGACAAAGAACACTACCATTAGCCATTGATGAGGTCATAAGGTAAAGTATAATTGAATTCATGCATTTTGTGGTTTATTGAGCTAGGAGACTGAATGTTTCATGTACTAATGTTTTAAATTGCCATGTGTAACCTTTGACCTCTAGATGAGTCCAACATTTATGTGTCATCTCAGCCATCCGATACTTATGCGCCAGATTGTCACTATCTAAATCTGGTACCAACCGCACCTTCCATTCAGATCTGGTACCAAATTATTCACTGCCGCGATCTGGTACCAATGGCCACAGACTATTCTAGTCTGGTACCAACCACTTGCGTATTGTTCAGATCTGGTACCATTTACCGAATCTCAACTGTCATGATCTGGTACCAATACAGGAAGCAGAATATACCAAGTTTAGCTCCAGATCGTGACCAAGATAATTTTTGGATGTTTGTTGAATCATAAAAGCTATAGCAAGGCTATGTTAAGCTAATTTGTTTTTGCTTCATCCTCATACACTTCGTGTCATGAGGATGAAGCTTAAAATATGTAACCAAATATGTAAATTTGGCAATTGACTAATCTGCTAAAGATTTCACCTCCTTGTGTTTCATGACTAAGACTGTTTAAATAGTCATGGAAAGGATGGTGGAAGTAGTAGAGAATTAGCATAAAACAATGTATGAAGCAGCGTTACATATTGTAGACCATATTTTGAGTTGAAGTTTAATAGAAGAACGTCATTTATCTCCATGTCTTGATCGTTTATGAATGAATGTGAGTTGAGTTGTTAGCATAGTTTGATTCTATTTTTTGAAGTTTGAGTAAGAGTAATGTGTGGATTAAAAGCAAGTTTACTGTAGACTCTAGTTGATGACTTGTTGAAGCGGCAAGGGCCCACTGCCCAACAAAGGTCAACATCCTTATAGATTAGTGTTAGTAGTTGATTTCAATAGTATAGATGTTAGACTAGATGAAGCTTTGATCCTTTTAGATGATAGTAGTATAGTTCAGTTTAGAGTTTCGATTATATGATTGTTTAGAGATATTTGCTTACTCTGTTTTACATATGCTCTCTCTGTTTTATGGATTTGATTTTGTTTCATGGATATGAATGTTGGCAGCAGTAG
>CBVK0101627962.1:0-31932 GCA_900067695.1 Picea abies
TCATACTCAGTATATTGACTATTGAACTACCCATGTTATGTATTGATGATTGATGTGTGATTTCCCTTTCAGAAGTGTGATTGCATAGTTAACTTTCTGGGTCAGATAGCAAAGTTGATATATCAAAAGAACTCTATCTCATACTTGCATGTGCCATAATGGAGTATATAGCCTCTCTGTGAAAGACAACCAAAGTGTGTTTTGGTTTATTAGCTTGCTTTGTTTCTAGCATGCATAATTTAGAATAGTTCTATGCTCATGACATTAGAATTACCTTTCTTATTGGTGTCTTGTAACTCTGTTGATTATGAATCCCAAATTGATAATTAATGAGTGCATTATACTAATCATATAAGTAGCATGAAAAAATCCATGGATGAACCTACTGAATTAGAATAGTCTAGAACATAAGTTGTTGCTTCAGTCTCAGATTCAGTTCCCCCTACCTCAAATTCTATTAATGAACATGATAATACTACAATTGATGTGTTCTTTAATGTGGAAGTGATCAGGGAAAAGTATAAACATTAAAAGAGGATAAATGATTACTTATTCATTTGTGAAGGCCCAACAGTCCCAAGATTGCTTATTGTTGTAAACTATGAGACAAATATTCTCACCATTCCTACCCTCCATCGTAGAATCAATAAGGATGAAAAATACATGGAGGAAAAATATTATGACTCTACTATCATTGACCTTGACATGAATTAGTTCCTTCCATTGAGAAAGTAGGTATCCATAAACATACCAGTGATATTGTTTCCAGGGACTATCTCAAGGCTACTCGTGATGTTGAAAAAATGATCCAGAGAATCAATAATCTTATAAAATATTTATAGTGTGATGTGAAAGGGCCACAAACAAAGAAAGAATGTAGAGGATTACGGATCTGCAAACTAATATTATCCACTTTGTTGAGGAACCTAAAAAGGTGAAAGTTGTCAAAACTCTTCTTAGGTGAAAGGAGTTGGAAATCAAAGCTTGAAGAACGATATTGATGGAAAAGACACAAAACCATGGTATATTCCAGAAGTTGAAGTTATCCTCAAGGATATATTCACTTGATTTGTAAATAAGGAAGTGAAAGGAGGAATAGGTACACCTAAGACAAAAATACGAGGCAACCATTAAAGACATTAAGGAATTGAAATTGGATATCTCCAACAGGGAACGAAATATTGTAAGTCTCAAGGCTAGTATTGCAAATCACAAATATGAATGATAGGCCTTGGTTATATCTTCTAGGTCTTCATATACACCATGTGTCTAACAAGTTACAATCAGCCATGGCCTAATAGGGAAGGAACGAGACTTGGTAAAGGAGATTGACTCATTGAAAGAACAATTAGAAGACGTTGAAGCCAAATTATAAGAAGAGAAGGAAGAAAATAATGGGCATGCCAATGAAATAGAAGAGAAAAACCTAGAGATCAGGAACCCTACATTTGATCTAGAAAAGTGGCAGCAAGGATTGAAGGAATCAAAAGAAATGAGTGCAATATTGCTCTGGCTAGGGCCTAGGTTCTATCCATTGGAAAAGACATAATGATTGGCTAATTTGGGATGAAATAATTAGTTTGATGAAGAATATTAGGTAACTCTTTAACTTCATCAGTGAATATCATGATTTCAAAGTTAAGGTGCAACAAGACATAGAGAGAATTTGGTAGAAAACTATGGAGAAGGTAGAATTAACATCGATTGTTATTTTGTTTTTGAACAATATTTCAATTGGAAAGTTGGCTACACTAGGAGTATTAGGAAAGATTGCAGATGTTATCTACATAGAGAATGTTGTGAATAATAAGAATTCCCTCTTTATTGCTTAGAATAAATGTAACATAGATGTTGAACAAATCAGGACAATTGTGGACAAACTATTATCTCTTGAAAATTTAGGACTAACATCCCAAGGATAAGATGGTTTGTGATACCATAAATGTAAAGGGATATAGGCTTGTAGGATACCACTAGGAAAAGAAGAGAAAATAGAAGGCAGGATATTGACTTCCCTGTATTTCTTGTCATACCTACCAATATGTGAGGGAGAGAGGATGACTTGATCTCCACACTACAAAAGACCATTAGTTTTGAAATGCAATAAAATGACCATTGATGCCCACTTTATCACTATTATTATCCAACCTTTCCACCCATTTATTATCCCTCTATACTGTACTTTAGTGAACAATCTCCCTCTATCCCATTTTTTCCGAAGAAGAATCACCTTTCAAACGAGTCATTAACTCGCCCTTGTCATAAGCTAAAATACACCTTACTCATAAATGTACAAATTTCCTTCTGCCACACTAGCCAAAGCTAAGAGATTCATGAAGGAAAGGGCACCTTGCTTCCAGGAATATCACATTCAAGGGATGAACATGAACTTGAGAACTGCACAAACTTGATCTTTCAAATGGAGAACCACTTGAAATGAATTATGAGACAAATAGTAAGTAGAGTAGGTCTCTTTCTAAACTAATCATAGACATGATAGATACCCACTTTCCTCCACAAAATGATACATTGGATCATATGTTCAGGATTTTGTTTTACATGTAACCAAGCACCTCACCCTCCAATCTATTATTGAAGTTTGGGAAGCTGCAAAGGATATTCTTAGTTAATTTGATCATGTGAAAACCCTAGAAGAACCCCAAAATCTCTTATTTCAAGTCGGCTCCATAAGACAAGAATATAATTGTAAATTCATCTTCATGGCAAAAGGTAACATCAAATAGGGATTTGAAAAGTGTGCAAAGTTGGCCCTATTTTGGGGGCTCATCTCCTATTTAAAGGAGGGTAGGTGCCTCTCATTAGGTACTACCATTCACCACATAGAAAAGGTTTGAGGTAGCCAAATAAGTGCAAGTCTGAATTCTCTTAGGGAGGTTCTAGTACAAGTTCGAGCTCCCTATATGGTGAAGTCTAGTGCATGAAGGTGTTGAAACGAGCCTCTCTTTGAGGTATATTATGGAGCAGGTCTGAGATACATATAGTGCAGGTTTGTGGCATAGAGAGTAGGTCTAAGTTACATACAATGCAGGTCTAAAGTCTGAGGCAGTGTATGGTGAGGTCCAAAATCTAAGGACAATAAGTTAATGTGAGACTAAGGGCAGCGAGCTAAGAGTGGGATTGAAGACACAGAAACAAAGGAAGGGTTCTTGGTTTCTTGTGTACATGTGATATTTTGGCTTGTCTCTCTTCGAGAGAATTATGTATTAACATTGTACTTGTTTGGAAAATCTATACTGAATAATTTTTATTGGGTTTTCCTCCCCGTGAGGAGATAAAAATCTTGTGAACTCTATGAATGTATTTCTTTCATTGATCCTCATGCTTCAGTTGATGCTATAATTTATAAAGGTTAAAAGAATACTAACTACTCTCAATTGTTTAAGCAAATTTCAACATGGAATCAAAGACACCCTGAAAGAGAGCAGTTTCATAGTTAGATGGAGATGAGGCTAAGGAAAAGTAAGTGAATACCTCAGCAAGGGTTGGTATATCTCCAACACTCAACTCCTAAGAACTTGAGGTAGATTTAAGGCAGAGTTAAGGTGGGTTCTGAGGCCTACTGTGTGGCTAGTTTCAGATGAACATTGGTTGAGTCTTCAGGTTTATCCTTGACACAATTCCAACAAAGTTTGATGCACATCTAAGCCAACATTGAAGTCATTTTTTGTTAGGTAGCTAGTGTTGATGATTGCAGCTATGTGAGACATTCTCCAAGACACAAACCTGAGAGAGTGTCCCTGAGAAGGGTGTGTGGTTCCTATCTGAAACAGAGCTAGAACGTAGAGATGAAATCCTCCTTATAGAGAGTTGAGAAGAACTCCAGATGATTCTATTGTGTAATGTGATGAGAAAGGATATCTACAGAGTTGGACGCGCATGTGGCTAAGCATAAGGTGAACGTGTGAAATCCCAAAGTGTTGGGTGCATCGTCATGAGACAGAAATGAAGATGATGTATTAGCCTCCTCTAAGTAGAGAATTGATGAGAAACTCCATATGACTCTCCTGTGTAATGCAATAGGAAAGAAGATATGTTGAGTGGACATGCTCGTGGATGAGCATAGGTGAACGTGATCCTAGTGGATGAGCACTAGTGAAGAAGTGGTTATTTTGTGTAATGAAATGAGCCAGAGATATGGACATCCCTATGGATGTGCCCCTAGTGGATTAACACTAGTGGGTGTATAAGATCCCTTGCTATATTGTTCAAGAGTCAGACTTTCTTGTAACCCTAATTGTAATGCAAAGGGTACAGGTCAGCCCCACCTTAATGTAATTGATAATTAATGTAAAAGATAATTAATCTGGTTAATATTAATTATATTATGAGATAGAGAGGTCGTCCATGTTGTGCCAATAGACAATTATGTTGACAAGTTAAGTCTAATATAAGTAAAGGTAAATTCCCCATTGAGGAATCATATCTTTTTTGTGAGTTTGGAAATTTCAGCAAGTACACCTTATTGGAAAAGTGTGCACCTCTCTTGGGCGCTAGTATTCTAGGGTTTGCAAGCACCCTCTTTTGTGCTAGGTTTTCTTGGTGGTGAAGGTATTTCTCTTGAAGAATATAGCAAAGGATTTGGCTGGGTTTTCTTCCCTTGATGAGAAGGGTTTACCATAATACTTCTTGTGTACTTGTGCGTGGTGTTTCTTCTTGTGATCTTGGTTGCTACAAATTGTTTATGGTTTAAGTAAAATGATAAGATGAAATGAACTTATTTCTTAAGCCTTGCTTATTGAAAAATCAACAGCTAGAGAGGTAGTGGGGGCGTGGAGGGCCCATAGTTATAATAGTAGATTCCATTCAATGTAAGGTGGAGAAGGTCCATTATAGTATTAAATAAGGCCCACTATGGTAGTTAGATATAATAAATGTAAGAGGACTTCTTAGAAGGTTCTACTTCTAGAAGGTTCCTCCTCTATAATGTTCTTAGGTGGATGGTTGCACTATATAAAGGGGTTCATGCAATGTAATGAAATATGAAGAGAAGTATTGTATTTGGAGTGGTAGCTCAATAGGAGGATGCCCCCTCGAAGAGGAAAGTGAACATGAGAGGATCCCTTCCATAATAGGATCCATTGTATGGTGTTTCCCTACCCTAAGGGTTTGATAATAATAAAGGAGATTTTGCATATTATTCTTGTATGTCTATTGTTGTTCTTTTGTATTCAGTCTTTGGTACTTAACAACATTTTTTAAGAACAAATTTCAGGAGTGTTCAAGAAAAATTTTCTAGGCTCATTTAGAAAATTCCAGACCTTACCTTGATTGAGTTTTAGACCTATATTGGGAAAACTTCAAACCTATTGAGGGCACAAGTTTTAGGCATGATTTCAATACGAGCTACATGAGTAATTTGGGCACATATATAGGCCTATTCTAAGGAAAGTTTAAGAGCAGTAATATTTTTCAAAATTTAGATTAGAATTTAGGTTCTCTTTCTTGGAAAAAATCACAACAAAGCCTCAAGCTTGTCTAGGGCGAATAACCTGGGGCATATTAAAGTCTACAGGGAAGGTCAGTGTTTGCATTGCAACTTCTAGTTCTGGAGCAACCAACTTGAGAGGCATATTATCTTGTAGTAGCTGGGAAGCCAGGGCTTGTTTTAGTTGTTATCCCAAAGGGTTTCCAGCAATAGGTAATTATTTCAGTTTGGAATGAGGCAATAAAAATTCATAGCTATATTTGATGACTCCCAAAGGCCCCTCAAATTTCTCAGTAGATCTTACGCTTCATATTTAACTCTAAGAAACATCTCTTGTATGCTAGCTAGAAACTCAAAAAAAATTAGTTCATACATGAATTCTAGTGTCCAGTACTTTAATGAGCTTGGGATTTTTTCCATTTTCTCACGAGAAATGCTTAGGGATGCTTGGCATGCACATGACTGTTTATGAAAACTGGAGTCATTTGCAAGCCATTCCAACACTGTTCATATTGACATAGATCCCATAGAGATTGGAAATAACAAGAAGCCACATATCTTTGTGCGTGTAGATTGGGAAGATAGGCGAGATTTCTATGCTTGGATGGAGGAGCTGCAGAAGACAATCTGGAGTTTGAATTAACAGAACTTTGAAGAGGGAATTTCTCTTCAAACATGCCATTGCTCTACAAAATCACACATGGAAATGCCACTATCACCACTAGAATGGGTTAACATTTGATATGTTCAGTGGTCAGGAGGTCTTAGTGTTAGAGAAAGATTTGCCTCACCCATGCAATCTTGCACAGAAGGCCTTTTTCCATTTCCCTATGCAGACTTGAAGTCCCCTTTTGAAAATCCCAGAGCTAAAAATACAAATTTTCCACATATACGCACCTTGCCTACTATACATCATGTGTATGCATAGGTTGCACCACTACATCTCGTGTACATCGGTAAATGTGCCCAATATTGAAAAATGGTATCAGGTTTCCATGTCACGTCACGAGATCAATGATCCTTGGCCTTCCATATACTGGAAACGTTCTGTCTCGGCCCTTCAGTTCCACTTGAAGGCTATAAATGGGCAAAATCCGAGCTATGGAAAAGAGGAGAAAGAATTCAACTTTGAGAGCAAAGTTGCTTTGGAGGAATTATTCACTTCACATTGAGTATGCATCCCTTTATCCTTTAAGTATGAACACAATGTTCAGCCCCCAAGCTCTTCCCTTACTGATTGAGAACTTCATTGTCTCTCTTATAGGAGCTTTCCTTTGGTGGAGGATTGAAGTGGTGGAGGCCCAGCTGGAAGGAACTTAGTTTCTCGGTTCCGAACGGTGACGACACAGAATTATGTAACTTATTCACTTCTGTTGATTATATCTTAATAGAAATACTATTTTCTCATCCAATTGATATCTTGCAAATATTTCAATTATTATTCCATGGGAGTATTTGTTATGAATGTTGATGGATTATTCTATTGAATGTGCTAACATCATATATTATCACCATATGCTTGCATTGCTTGGTTGTTGAGTACTAGTTGCAGGTATATTGTTTTCGGTCAAGTGCTCAATGGTGGACTTCATCGAACGTTTGGACGAGGTAGGCATTTTATCTTGTCTTGATAGTATATTTGTTTATATAGCATACTTGAGAGTAGAGTTGATTTCTGCAGTCATTTTTGTCTGTTGTGGTTTACCCCTAGCCATAGAGATATTTCCTTTGTAACAGAATTAGCGACCATACTGGGGATTGAATATTCTTTTTGGGGGTTTGGAGTGTTTTTCTCCTTAGATTACTCTCGTTCATATTGAGTTTATTTTCGTATGATTGTTTGACGGCCTATGTTCACTCTAGGTCTGAGTCTTTCAACCTTCTCCTTAGCCTAGCTATGTTTTGACACATATACGTGGGTTTTTGCTTGACAGACATGTATATATGTGTGTTGTCCTTCTGCTAGTTGCATACATATGTGATTTTCTCTTGAACAGTCACGTACATAAACCTTTGTTGCTTGATTGTTGGTTTTGGTGGTTTCTGGGTAGGTTTTGATGATTGCTAAGTCTTCTTGGGTCTCTATAGTGACTGTTAAGTGTCTATGGAATGACAGGAAACATGTCTTTGGTTGAATTTTTGGGTGGTTTCTTTCTCATCATATTTTCATTTTGATTGTCCTTGCACCTTGGGATGGGTGTTTTTGCTTCTTGATATCCTACTTGGGTTGTCTCTGTCTATGCACAGTAGAGTCTTTATTTCAAGCTTTTGTTCAGTACTTGCATTTTCATTTTTCTTATATTGAAAATGCAAAAAAAATTGGGGATTTTACATTGATTGGCATTTTGATCTCTTGAGTCTTTGTCATTTATCTTAGTGCATGTAAAGAAAGATTGCATTTTTATTTAGAATTGCATAATTGAATTGAAAATTGCATGTTTAGGAAGCATATCATTTATAGGAAATTGAAGTTAGGCTTTGCATTTTTTCATATTCATTTACTTTACTTGTTGAGTCATAACATCACTAGTTTCACGACCACACCTTTTTGAGTAAGCAAGGCCATTAAAATTAATGCTATAATTTAAAATTGATTAGTAACAATTTTATTTTCTAGGGTGCACAAACTAGCTTAGGATTTAGTGCCTTGGTATAGGATTTTGTGAGTAAACTTCTCCAAGGCTATTAAATCAACATATGTGTCTGACTAAGGGAGTGGAGAAATCCATTGTATAATCGGTAATATCAGGAGGCTCTGCTTACACCAAAGTTAAGCTCTAGATTGTGTGAGGTTGGTTGAAGGGATATCCCCCTGATACCTTCTTAGCGTCAGATATATTTATGGGGATATTTCTGTATATGAGGATCTTTCTAGTACCCTTACCTCCATGAGAGGTGGTGCTTTCAAGGTTTAGGGATTTTCTACCCTTCCCATACAGTGGACCTGACTTACAACTGTTCGCCTATGCATCAGTTATACCGTGGTTGCGTATTTGCTTGACTTAGGTGCCACATAGGTTACTTGCATGGGTTATTTTGCAGGTACCCTGGGTCAGATAAGGGTCAGACAACACACAACCTTTATGGAGGATTACCTCTCTGGGGGGATCTGACTGAATGGTTGTTAAGCCCACGAGGGCCCTTATAATTGATTCTGATCTTCGATCTTTAGCAGGGAGTCTCAGGCCCCTCTTGGGCGAGTCATACCTACTTTAGGGAGGGAGGCCCTTTTCAGCCACTTTATCCTGTTTGTGTGCATATTGGTCGTTTGATTATTTTTGGTGTTCTCTTTGATTACTAGTTGGCCTTAGGATTTGTTTTTTATATCTTGAATCTTAAGTCATCGTGCAGTCAGACTAGCTTCCCCGTCGATCTTGCCGCTTGTTACAGTTACCACTAGATTTTGCGTCTTTTCCTTCTAAAAGGCATAGAGTTATTCAACGTGGTACACACACATCCACTTATCAGACTTGTGAATCTACAAGGATGAGTACTAAACTGAGTTATCAAGATACTGGGAGCCCTTCAATTCCCATACCTATTATAGTTAATGGCACCCCTTCAACTCCTGCAACCATAATGGTTGTAGTACCAGAGGCACCTATCATCATTGTTGCTCGTCCTATAGTGAATACTCAACCTATTACCATGTACCCATTTGGGTCTCTTTCTCACTCACCGGGCTATAATGTTTAGTCCATCCCAATGGCCTCTAGTCCTTTTTCCTATGGTATGTCGAATTTTACTTCGCAGTTCTCAAAATCCATCCCAATTGTTGGCCCTAATTCTAGCATTGGACTTGGGGGCACAACTCCTCATTATACTCCATTCTCATTTGGTGGCTCTCAGATCCCTCAAATGACTTCTACCATGGGAGGCGTTCCTTCTTTTGACCCCGGATTTGACCTTGTTGCTTCTGGGTGGAGTAACCAACCTGGTGGACAAGCTTTTGCTCAAGTTCTGTCATTTACCCTCACCTCCTTAGTGTCTATTCCGACCAACACGTTTGGCATGAAGAATCCACCTTTATCCTCCGGATTAACACCCAGAGGAGGTCAATTTCACACCTTGGGAAACCCCCAACCTGGAGCCACTCCGGGTGGGGGCAGTTTTTATAACCCCCATCAGAACATTCCTACTGGAATGGTGCCCAGCCAAACTCTTATGAATTATCCTAGAGGAGGGTCTTACAATCACAGACAGGTCCACGGTGCTTACCAAAACCCTGGATGGGCTACGATTCTCCAAACACAATATTTCCAAGGAGATTGGGGCCAGATGTCACAACTCCGTCTCCCTTTTCTGGCCACGCTCAACCTACTAGACTTCTCTAAGTTGATGAATGGCCATGCATGTCATGATCCTACATGGCCCCCTGTTCCCACCAAGCTTCCTTCGGATATTATGAAATTCGAAGGCAATAATGGCGAGGACCCTGGTGATCATGTTACCACCTTTCACTTATGGTGCTCTTCGAATTCCCTTAACGACAATTCCATTTGGTTAATATTATTTCAACGCACCCTAATAGGGGTTGCTTCGAAATGATATATTGAGCTACCTAGGGGGGCATATAGGACCCTTAGTCAGATGGTGCTAGTCTTCCTTAACCACTTCCAATTGACTGTTCATTACGATGTTGGCCTTGACCTTCTGTCGACCTTGCGCTAGGACAAAGCCACTCATATCTTGAATCAAAGCCAGGAGTGGCGTAGATGGAAGAAGTTGATCAAGACCTGCATACCCTGGGATTTCCTGTTAGAATGGTTCCTTAAGTCCTTACAGCCTCTTATTTCAAAGGATGTTGCTACATCTGGGGTTACATCTGAGGAAGAAGCAATCTTCAAAGCCCAGTAGTTAGATCTTATATACGCTCAGTCTGAGATGTTATACAAGATTATTTCGTACGCACCAAGGTCAAACTATGACCCTAGAAAAAATCTTGGGCCTCATGTCGATGGCATTGTAGGCTCTACAAATGTGAATTCCACAGACTCGGTGATAAGCCATTTGAAAGAGTTGTCTCCAAACCAATCTATAGGAGGGCCAGCTTCATCTGTGTCTTCCAATCCCATTCATTCAGTGGATGTACATTCCATGCAATAGTCGATCAGCCCAAATGGTAACCAACAACCAGGCGGGAATAAGAAGAAAGGACGTAATAATAATCGTAAGGGTGGGAAGAATAATAATAAAACCAAGGAAAATGGTAATAATGAGAGGACAATAATAATGTTGGTGAGGAAAAGAAAGAAAGGTGTAAGGTGAAATTTCCTTATAAGCTTTGTACAAATGATCATCTTACTAATTTATGCCCCAAACTTATGGAAGTTGCGAAGCTCTTATCTCTACCACCCGTCGTGCTAATGAATCGTTTTCCACATAACTAGCACATGGCCTCGAGCTCCTCAAATTCCAAAAATGTGGCTAGTGGCAGTCAAAACCCACCGACACAAGATGGTGATTGTTTGTGCATAAATATTGTCAATTCTCAGGTTAATGTAGCCACCCAGTCTTGCGATTACAATTCTCCACAGACTGTACCTGGTCTAGAATATCCTCCTCCTCCAGAGACGCCCTTGCAGATCAAAAAACCAGAGCCATCACCTCATATTCTGAAAGGAGTACTCAAGCATTATACCCACAATCCAAATGCTAGAGCCGCCCAGAATTACTCTATTGTTGAGGACCTGGGTCAAACCCCTTGTGCAATGTCGGCCCTAGAGGTACTCCATATGTGTCCTTCATAGAGGAATTCCTTTCTATCTACGTTAGGAGCTCTAGATCCCAATGGCTCAAAAGTTATCAAGTTTGACGTCACAGATGTGAAGCCTCGCTTTCCTTACCATGTGGCATTCTAAATCCATGTGGGTTACTCGAAGTATACCATCAAGCGTGCAATTGTTGATGAAGGAGCTGCAACATGTGTGATGTCCCTGATCTGTTGGAAAGATATTGGCTCTCCGACTCTCTCTCAATCTCTGACCATGTTGACTTCTTTTGACGGTCATTCTCTCTGCCCTCATGGTATTCTTCCTGCCTTTCCGGTCCAGTTAGGTGGGAAGACGGTAGAGGTGGATGTCAAGGTGGTTGATGCGCTCCTCGATTATAACTTGTTACTAGGATGTAATTGGACTTATGCCATGAGTGTCATTGTATCGTCCCTCTTCCACACTCTTTGTTTCCCTCACGATGGGAAGATCGCGACGGTCAACCAGTTATCCTTTGCGTATGCTAGCCCTAGTTCATTTGTTGGACTATCGATCCCCGTGGTCGACAATTCTCAGCCAACAACTGAGAATATTGTTTTCAGAATGTATTCATCCCTTATGGGTACCTTCGACTTCATGGCACCAATTCACCAGGTTTACGCCATGTCCAGTAGGCTTGTTTCGTCAGAGAGGTTTGTTCCTTTCTGCACTTCCTATTTTAATGATCCTTGGACCCTACCTTCTTCGAATGCATCTTGTGAAGGTCAGTCGCATGCTAGAATTTCCATGCCACTATCGGTAGTGGAGATAGTGTATCAAGTTGTTCTTGACTCTTCCACCGATTTTGATCCTATTACCTTGCAGAAGGACGAGAAGGATCATGTTCTTAAGCTCTTGTGTTCCACTTCATCGCCTTGGTCACATGACTTCCTCAATCAGAATTTACCCTCAGATGAAGCTATCATCGAGACCATGAATGGTTATGACAAACCTTGGGATGACATGCATCATCGCTCTTATTTTCTCCTAGAGGTTGCTAGAATTGAACAAGATGACTTTTGATCTACTCTGAGCGATATAGTTGATCACGTCATAGTTCCACTTAATACACACAGAATTTATGTCGAAGGAAATATGGCAATTATCTATCCTACCTTCATGATCGATATCTCTCATACCCCTGGTGAGATTGAAAATGTACACATCGGTGCAGATTGTTCACTAGAAGAAATCCTGATCTACACCGAGTTCTTCAAGGAATTCTGAGATGTATTTTCTTGGTCATATGAAGAGATGCTAGGAATCGACCTTCGAATTTTAAAGCATGATATTCGAACTTATTCGGATGCTAAGCATGTTCTACAACGTCTTAGAGTTATCAATCCCCAGAAGACCCCTGTTATTAAGGCATAGGTAGAGAAATTGTTTAACGTTGGCTTTATCTACCTGGTTCCCTTGACTGAATGGGTATCCAATCTTGTTCCTGTGAATAAGAAGCAAGGAACCATCTGTGTATGCATGGAATTTCATGACCTGAACAAAGCCTATCCTAAAGACAACTTCATGACACCTTTCATTGATCAGATTCTCAATGAGTGTGTGGGAAGCAAATTTTTTTCTTTCATGGACAGATTTTCAGGGTATAACCAAATTCAAATTAAATCTGAGGATCAACATAAGATGACATTTATTTGTACTTGGGGTACTTTCGCATACTGGAATATGCCTTTCAGCCTTAAAAACGTTGGAGCAACCTTCCAACGTGTTATAACCTTCATATTCCAAGATATTAAGCATAAAGTCGAAGCTTATCTTGATGATATTGTTGCTCACTCTCATAAAAGAGTGGATCACCCTAAGCACCTTCGGCTAGTTTTTGAAAGATGTCGTCATTATAGAATCTGGTTGAACCCTCATAAATGCATATTTTGCGTTAGGAATGGATGTCTTCTGGGATTTTTAGTCTCTGAGACCGATATCATGGTAGATCCGTTAAAGGTTGAGGCAATACTTCGATTTCCTCCCCCACGCATTATTAGACAAATTCAAGGTTTATAGGGGAAAGCTAACTTTTTACGTCGGTTTATAGTAAAGTATGCCAATATTACTAAGGGTGTTGTGCATCTTTTGAAGAAGGACATCCCTTTTATCTGGGACGAGCAGACCCAGAAATCCTTCGATGCTTTGAAGAAATCCTTGATATCGATGCCTCTGTTGAAGTCTCCTAACTACAATAGGGATTAATTTCTTTATGTCGTCACGTCTGAAGAGATGATTGGTATGGTTTTGGTTTAGGAGGATGATGAGCTCTACAAACACGTCATCTACTATCTCATTCAAAACTTAGTCGGTCATGAGCTTAAATATTCTCACGTTGAAAAGATAGCTTTGGATGTCGTCCACGCAGTCCAACGATTACACCATTATATATTGCTTTGAAAAACTATTGTGGTTGTTAATGTCAATCCATTTCAATACATCCTTGTCAGGCATATCATAGGGGGGAAATACAGTAAATGGATTCTCATTTAACAAGAATTTGATATCGATTTTGCTTGTGTGAAATCCAAGAAATCACTAGTCTTTGTAGAGTTAATATCCAACTTCCCATGATTGGACAAGGATGTTATTCATATTGATTTGTTTGCAGATGAGAACATTTTCCTTGTCTCGCCATCTGACCCCTGGTATGGAGACATTGTTCTCTATCTTCAAACTTTGAAGTTCCCTCTGCATCTCTCATGAGATGACCGACGATGTGTACGATACCAAGCTAAGAATTACATTATCATCGGTGACACTTTGTATCATCAAGGAATAGACAATATCTTGTTTCGTTGTTTAACTCACGAAGAGGCTAATCAGTTCTAAATGATTTCCACAGTGGGGCTTGTGGTGGTCATCTATCCGGGCTTGCGACAACCCATAAAATTTTGTGAGCCAGTTATTTAGGGCCATCTATCTTTAAAGATTGCATTAAAGCGGTTAAGAAGTGTCACCCTTGTCAGGTGTTCACTCAAAAAATGCGCTCGCATCCAGCCCCTCTCCATCCAGTCATTATTGTCGGTCCCTTCACCAAGTGGGGGGTGGACTTTGTGGATTACAACCCAACTTCGGCTAGGGGGCATCAGCACATTATCGTGGTCGTAGACTACTTTACTAAGTGGGTCGAGGCCATGCCTACAATTAAATATGATAGGAAGATTGTCTCCTTCTTCGTATTCAATCAAATTATAGCCAGGTTCGGTATCCCGAGTGAGATTGTCACTGATAATGGTAGTCACTTTCATAATGAAATGATAGAAGAGATAGAATCCAAGATGGGTTTTAAGCATGGTCATTCTTCCCCTTACCACCCCCAAGAAAATGGATAGGTAGAGGTCGTCAACAAGTATCTCAAGACCATTTTGTAGAAAAATGTCAGCTAGAACAAATATGATTGGCATATTATGTTATATCCCGCACTCTGGGCATATCAAACCTTGGTCAAGACTGCCACCATATTTTCTCCTTTCCAGTTAGTACACAGTGTGGAGACGATCTTACCTATTGAATGTGAAATCCCTTCTCTTAGATTGGCAGTCATGCTCCTCCCTGACACGCCCGATCTCGAGCAACACCTTGTACATCTAGAGAGCCTTGACGAGCAGCATCAAGATGCCTCTACAACTATCGAGGTGAATAAAATATGTGTCAAGGTCCAATACGATAAGTCTGTCTTTCCTCGGTTGTACGCTGAGGGTGACTTGGTCCTTTTATATGATCAAGCCAAAGAACTGCTAGGGGTAGGCAAGTTCAAACCCATGTGGCACAGTCCCTATATCGTGCGATGTGTCTTAGAAAAAGGAACCTATGAATTAGAGGATTATAAAGGGAACATGTTGGCCGAGTCGAGGAATGGGGTCTACTTGAAAATATATTATGCTTGAGCCCCAAGATTGGGTGTAACTCTTTGTATACTAATGTAATTTAGTGTATATATTCTTTCCCTTTATTTTTGTCTTCAACTTGCTTATCAAGTTTTCCCTTGGTTGGAAGATGTCAACAGAGTCTTCGATCTACTTAGGACTCACAGACGGAGCCAATCGTCATACACATAACTTGTCTTCCTTCGGTTGGGTGGTTTACTCACCCAAGGGTCTATTGGTGTCTTCAGGTGGTGTATGCCTAGGGCCATCCATGAATAATGTGGTCGAATATAGCAACGTTATAGAACTTTTGTGCAATGTCATTTCACATGGTATTTGATCTTTGGAGGTTCACCTATATTCCCAATTAGTAGTATGTCAGTTGAACGGCAGTTACTGTGTGCACGACCTTACATTACTCCAACGATTCATTCGAGTACACCTTTTAGAATGATAGTTTGATCGTATTACTTATCATCACATACCTAGGAGTTCTAATTATGTATCTGATGCTTATGCTAATTTTGTTTTAGGTTGGCATTTGTCACATAACTAAAGCAAAGAAAACATTCTCATCAATGTACACATTGTAATATAAGTAAAGCCGAAGAACCATGTTTTATATACATATCAAAAAAATTGTTGGTTATACTACAAAATTGGGGCCAACACCCTCAATACACATATACAATCAATAATACAAAATCCATGACATCTACGCTTGTGGAGCCAGATGTGTGTCATGATAAAAAACTACGGTGTTTGTGAGACGCCTAAAGAGTCACACCCAAGCTTTGGGCACACCAACCACTTGTCCTTGCATGGCCTCCAGAAGATCCTCTACCTGAACCATCGAAATCCTATGTGTCAAACGAGACAGGTTTCCCTACCTGTATTGAAGGAATCTCTCTACTTCTCCTCCCGCAACCTCATCTCCCCGGTTCCTTTGACAATGTTGTGGAAGCTTGTCTAGTCGTCGTGGACCTACACCTGCGTCACACACATTTCTAGTTAGTACTTAAACATTATCCAAAAATATTTTTGTTTTATTATTAAAAAATACAAAAAATGAAGTGTTTAAAAACTTTGACATACCTATGTCTTTGTAGGCAGTCCCTAGTGGCAATGGCATGTCAGGGTCCATTTTGAAGTTGATTCTTGCATAGGGTAGTCATCAAGAGCAATGACATGTCATCTCCACCAGTAAAAGAAATCATTGTTGTAGGGTGTGAGAACCCTACCTCCCCCCTTTTGTCTCATCACCTCGGTCCATCGTGCCATGGCTGGATCACGAGGTCCTCAAGGAATGATCTCAACTCTAGGTCCCAAACCTAGAACCCGCTCGAAGAAAAAGCTACACAAGATGGATGCAAACCTGAAGTTCCTCTTGTCACCCTATTTGCATTTTGTCAACTGGATATTCATAATAGCTAGTAGCGAGGTGCACCAATTGTACATTGTGGGTCTCAAACACTCTACAGAGTATAACATAAGTGGCCTCGATGCCTAGTGAAACGAAGTCAATACTGTGATTTGGGTCAAAACGAGGACAACAATCTTGATGCTTAGATTGTTTATCACTCAGATGGGGAGTTCACTCCCGACCTTCTTGGTCCCTGCTATACAGTGAGTGTCTATGTACTCTTCTATATTCATACCACTCCCAGCTCCCCAGGCTTTGAGGTTCACCACCTCACCTCGACATGACAACCCCGTCAAGAAATATATATCCTCAACTTCAATCCTTAATGGTTTTCCATCAAGGTTGAATCTCTCACTGTCTGGATCCCAGTAATCCACTAGTAACTATAGCAGCCTCACTTGGGCCCTCATCCCATTGAGATCCAAAAACTTGTACAACCTGCATATTTTCAAGGCCATTTGGGCCCTCGGATCTCTTTCCACAACAGCATCTACCTCCTCATGTTCCATTTCCCTCCATTATAGCACCATCGTGCCAGAGATACATCACTTTTTGAGTTAGAAACCATCAAAAACCTTATTTATGGATATATACGCGGGCTGCAACATTCACAATCATGTATAGGTTTGAGTATACACAGGTTGTCTTCTAGACAGCCGTGTATAACCACGTGTATACGCGACCCGATGAATGGTAGCCCGCGTACACCTAAATATCTAATTTGCGCCTTAAATAAATTAAAATTTGAAACCTAAATACAAAATGTAATCCACTAGAAAGGAAGAGGAATTACTTGGTCCAGACGGTCTCTGATTCCATCACTCGACGCTCCCATAATCACCAGTTGAAGATCGGAGGTAATTTGGTCCAAAATTCACTATTTGGGTAAAAAAGTCAAATGACATAGTAAAATTTGGTTTTTGTTACTATTTATAGTAGTTTTTACCCACTTTACATAGTTTCGGGTCGTATTTTCACCTAATGGACTAATAGAGCAGTGGATTGACTTGGTTTTTGTAGTTTTCTCCAGGGATTCTTGAGGTTTTTAGCGTTATGTTGACCGTTTGTAACTACGGACAGGTATTTTTTCTACCCAACATATAGGATAGGTATCCATTCCATCATGCACACTTGCATTGTCCTATAAATGTCACTCATATGCCTTAGGTACGAACCCATTTTTTAGCGACGTAGAACCCTCTATCTGCTACAAGATGTGTCATTATCAAATGGTAGAAACTTACCAAACATGGGTACCCTAGTTAGATCCTCTGCTCCATTTGGTTCCCATGCTGAGATTTTTTCCATAGGATCGAGAGTCCCTTATAGATAATACATTACTTTATATTGAGCCTCATTTCTCACTCATAAACATGTTGGCCTATACCCAGAGGACTCCCAGGCGAGTTTGATTTAAGCTCTTTTCCGACTCGTTTTCAAAAAGTGAAAATATTGTCGAGTGAACTTGTCTCTTTCACACTCGTAAATTGGATTTGAAAGGACGTCTATTTTGTACAAGTTTATCCCTTTTTCAAACCAAGTATACTAAGATTATGAAAAAGGACATTTTTTGGCATTAAGTTGTGATTGCATATCATACCCTTGCTTGCAGTATTGAGCCTATGGTTGGTTCTCCCTTTGCGTTATAAACCATTTTCCTCAGCAGTTTTGCATCCTCAACCAAGCAAAACCTCATTTATATTCTTTGAAACTTGACACCCTATACCCAGGAGGGAACAATCCCCCAAGTGTCCATCTCCCGCATGCCCCTCCTTGCATTGAGCATAGGTATGTTCCACTGCTGGAACTAGTTTTGCTTACTTGCGACACTTGTTTCCTCCTTTGTATCATAGCATTCATTTGACTATGAAAAAACAAAAAAAGATGGGTGGCAAGGGAGTATTATCTTATATTGGTAGTAGTATTGTCGCTTTTGAATAGAGCACAAAGTTATTGAGTCCACTTGTCATCATAATTTTGGGTTTAGCATGGCCTTAGGAAGTTGAGCTCGTTACAGAGAGTTTACTCCCCTGACTGGTTACTCTTCCAGTCCCTATGGAGAGTTTGATTTATGCCTCCTGCATATCATGTTTCATCATTGCATCTATGATGTCAGAGTCTTCCATATGTCTCATGCTCTTATTCAAAGGATGTCTATCAACCTTTGTCGGCCATTCCTCAGAACTATTGACTTTGTATGTCGGCCATACCCTCAGTTTGTCTCAGAATCACATGAATTTGTAGTCCTATTACTTACCCTGGTCCTACTTTCCTCATTGGTAGGTAACCTTGAACCCCAATAGTCGACATTTCATCATTGGTCATTGACTGGGTGGTTTCCCTTGTGTTTGATGGTAAGACATCTATTCACACATTGGGATTTGTGCAGTGTCTTGGATGCTATTAGCCTTATTGGTGGTTTCCTCTCCTTTGTCAGCATTTTTACTCATTGGTTTCTATTCAGGGGGTCTTTTTCATGTACTTCTCGCACTTAGCACACGCGAAAGACACATAGGGTTGTTGGTTTGTGAACATGTTCTTTATGTGATTTCCTCCAAATCATCAAGCTCTTGATTTGTACCTCATGTTGAATGATGAGAGATGCCTTAATGCTCGCCTTTCATTGGGTCTCCTTCCATCGACCTCAGCTCATCTATTCGGGAAACGAGACCTAGAGTCTTATGAGTACCTAGAGGTTTGTAGTCATTAGTGGCAGTTTCTCTCGCCATTGACAGTTGAGAATACATCAATGTCTCATGATCGATGGATTCTTTAGGTGTTTGACCTCGACTCCTTTATTCACACTTGTAAGAATGTACTCGGTGTCTTGATACCTACTTTCATCATCGGTAGGTTGTCTCGTGTTTGTTAATGGTATACCTCAATGACTGGTAATCAAATGAAGTCTCATTGTGTTCGACCTCAGCTCCTTTATTCACATGATGTATACTTGCACCTTTGGCAGATTGTGTAGAAGACTTGAGGACATCAGTATGTAGCCGCATCTTTCCTGAGTTGTTGCTACCCTTTCATTGGACCAGTACCTGTGTGAATTCAGTGATCATGGGAGATCAGATTGTACTCCATTGTATACAGATATCTTCAGATTGATTTTGAGACTGGTTTTAATGGGCCTTGTTCATGACTATGACAACCTTTGGCATGTAACCACATTTGTATTTGCCTATTCATGGCAATGGACATTTTTTTGGTATATTTTCACATGGATCTGCAGTGTAATTCAAATTGGCAGCCATGTATGCAAATTCAGTACAGATTGTAATGAACAACTAGTTCTTCCAGCTGGGTCCCCATTACTCCACTTCTGGGTTTTTATAATGTATTTCATCCATCAAAGATACTCCTTTGAAATCACACATTAGGGGGCATCTGTTAAAGCAAGATTTGCCTTGCCCCATGCAATCTTGCATAGAAGGAATTTTTCCATTTCCCTATGCAAACTTGAAGTCCCCTTTTGCAAATACCAGAGCTAAAAATACAAATTTTCCACATATACGCACCTTACATACTATACAGCATGTGTATATGTAGGTTGCACCACTACAGCCCACGTACATCTGGAAATGTGCCCAAAATTGAAAAATGGTGTCTGGTTTCCATGTCACGTCATGAGATCAATGATCCTTGGCCTTCCATATACTAGAAACGTTCTAAATCGACCCTTTAGTTCCACTTGAATGCTATAAATGGGCCAAATCTGAGCTATGGAAAAGAGGATAAAGAATTCAACTTTGAGAGAAAAGTTACTCTGGAGGAATTATTCACTTCACATTGAGTCAGTATCCCTTTATCCTTTAAGTCTGAACATAGTGTTCATCCCCCAAGCTCTTCCCTTATTGATTGAGAACTTCATTGTCTCTCTTATATGAGATTTCCTTTGGTGGAGGATTAAAGTGGTGGAGGCCCGGCTGGAAGGAACTTAGTTTCTCAGTTCTGAACCGTGCTAACACAGAAGTCTATAACTTATTCACTTATGTTGATTATATCTTAATAGAAATACTCATTTCTCGTCCAATTGATATCTTGAAAATATTTGAATTATTATTCCATGGGCGTATTTGTTCTGAATGTTGATGGATTATGTTATTGAATGTGCTAACATCATATATTATCACCATATGCTTGCATTGCTTGGTTGTTGAGGACTAGTTGCAGGTATATTGTTTTGGGTCAAGTGCTCAACGATGGACTTCATTGAACGTTTGGATGAGGTAGGCATTTTATCTTGTCTTGATAGCATATTTGTTTATATAGCATACTTGAGAGTAGAGTTGATTTCTGCAGTCATTTTCATTTGTTGTGGTTTACCCCTAGCCATAGAGAGATTTTCCTCGTAACACTTGGTGATATGGGTTTTGTCTTGCCTGCAGCAATAATCCTAGGGTGGCTATGGTTGATATTTATGGGGATGGTATCTTCATGATGAGTGTTCAAGAATTGAAGCAAACCCATAGTAGACTTGAATCATAGAAAAGGAGCAGATTGCAGGGCTTGAAGGAAGTGTCTTGACCAAGTGAAGGATCAGTTGTGCAAGAAGGTAACAGACTAAAGAACTGACAATGGACACCCCAGGTATTCATTTTGTATATTTGACTTCAATTTTAAGTTTGTAAAATGGTGGTGAATATTTTATTGTAAGAAGGCTCAACCCTTTCTACTTACACAATTTTCTAGTATGTATCTCTTTATACTCTATGTCTAAGGAAGTTGCGATCTCAGCATATACTTGTTGTAATTAATGTAAGCTGGGTTATTTTCCTTGGATTAGGAACCTAAAGATAAGGCCCAATCATCCTTCTCTCTATTTTGGATAGTAAACTCCTTTTGTTTAATGGCTTGGCTACCAATATTAGATTTTTTGTTGAGTTATTAAATTCTATGTTTGGAATGCAATTATAAATCTAAAATAGAACACATCCCTAAGATAGAATTTAATACACGTGTACTACTAACTACTGCTAAAATGAAAATTGCATGAAGGGATGAGTTTGATTTGATTAGGGAGTACAATCTACTAAATATCTTGGAAGTTCCACCATTCAACAACATTGTTGAAATAAATTGTTGTATCAAATTCCTTACCAGTCACATGCACCAGGGTTGCATATTATATCACATACCAAGGAATCAAATGGTATGGCTAAGGGTACAATATATACTACTTTGTTGGCATTGTGAAATATTTTTCCAAGTATTGTTGTTGGAAACCCTAAGGTATATTATAGAGCTATATCACATTACACTCCCTTGTCCATAGGACCTTGTAAACCCTAACCTCTATAGAACAAGTTGCTGGAAAAACAATTGATAGGATATGAATAATTTGCTAATTCCATCACCATAGTACAAGAGCATTGTACGAGACCTATATAAAAAGACTCTTTGCACAAAGCTAATGCCATTGGTATATCTATCAAGTAACCCTTTTTCAATGGAACTGACCATACTATTATGGGAAACTTAGCTCAACATTCTCCTATTAACCCATTTTTTGGTCAACATAGATTCAATCACAAAGTATTTTGATGAGCCCTCATGCTTAACACAAAATTTTGCAAAGGATAACCACCCTAATTATTATAGTTGTTTGACATCACCAATTTGTTAATTTCTTCTCCTAAAATATCCTCACAAGCTATTATAGGCCCCACCTGCCAGTGTGCACTTGAGTGAGGAATATGATGATATCAATACAGTTTTTTCCATTATGATGTTGTGCTCATACTTATTTCGATATCTCCCCTTTTCATATGATCGTGATTCCCAATGGTTTTATGTTTATGATGGTGTTATGTCACGTTTATTTGTATGACAACACATAGTTATGATGTTAACTCATATCGCTACATGTCACTTGAAAATATAAAATACATGAGAGAATTAGTATGCCAGCAATGTGAATGGCATGGTTGGTGGACAAGGTTCTTTTGGGTATGGTAATTATGTGTTGGTCATTGTTGCTTGATTATGAAATACCTTCAAGAAATGGTTGGTAGTGATGTTTGTGCAAATGTTTATCTTAAGGTTATATTGCAAGAATTAAATAGTTCAAATCATAAACTATTACATTTATTGTAAGCTAAGGCAATGACATAGAGTCTTAGCCTTGTCTCAAGAACTAGAAAAAGTGGCAATGGTGACAACCATTCATTTTACAAAATATATGTAACATGATCATTTCACTTTAAAAACCATTTGTCAATAGAAATATATGGAAATAAGAGCACCAACTACCTCAAATTACATCACATTAAACCTTGAAGTAAATTTTATTGGTTGCATGTTTTTTTAGGAAACAAAGCATAGCCCTCTATTCAAATCGAAGGGTCGAGATTTGACCTCAATTGCACATATGCATTTACCCTAGTTTTTCACTCATTTTGATCTTTAGTCAAGCCTTTTATTCAACTATCCTAAGGCCAAGATCAAGCCCTTTATATTGGAATTTGTGCAAGGTTTCAAGGTCAAATATGGGTGTGACATTATTCACATAGTTGTTATGTGAAGGCTTGGCTTGTTTTCTTGATTGTGTCTCTCCTCTTTTAGCTCACAAAGTGGTGAGTGAGGACCAAGCTCCAATAAATAATTATACCATGCATGAATTAGTGGTCCAATTGCTTGAGATATTTTGGATATAGGTATTCATTGGTGTTCTCAATCAAGAAATGAAGGGCACACCCATCACCAAGTTTTTTTCAGACTCCAACATGGGACAAGAGGTAGGTTGCATGCTTATGGTTTAACTAGCATGCAATTTCCATTATGTTTTCTACATAGTAATGTGTTTAGGTGTCCCCAGATGGGGTGACACATGGGCCACATGGGAGACACGTGTCGTTGGATGGGGAAATCACAAGGACAGTTAAAGACTCTTGTCACCACCTTCCCTCCTTGTCCAGTCATAATGGCTCTCATGCTTAAACGCCAAGACTTAATACGTCGGGCCTTAATGGAAGCCTGGGCTCGACTCCTCGACTTCAATATGATCCTTGAGATATCCATCACACCAGCACTAATAGATACCAGAGCCATCAATGTCGCTTCCCTCCTGGTCTTTTCACTGTGTGGGAAATGTTATATGGGGCATTTGAGCCTGAAGCCCAACATTATTCTATTGATCCTTCCCAAAGACTCGGCTTGTTCCTACAATTGTTTTGCTCACTTGGTGCCCTTCCCAGCCATGAAAAGAGAATGGGGAAAGCCTCATTAAGGGTTAGCCTATTACAGCAAATTTGGATGGTACAAAAGCCTGGGGACTGCCTCTCAATCTCTCACGCTTGGCAAAGACCACCTGGGATATTCGGGGCAGAATTTGTCTGCGCAGGCCCCTTCAGAGCTTTGGCCTCACCGCAACTAGGGACTTACCTCTCAAGCTCCAGTTCTAGATGAGGTCCCTCCAGGTCTTTCGAGGCTCAACTGGCACACGCAGGCTCAATAGTAGACACGTCCTCCCAGCACTGAGAGTCTCCAAGGTGGTTTCCCAGTGGAAGAATAATTTCCTCCCAACTAGTCGAAATTCTTTCCTTTCCTTCCCTTGACCGTTTTGGAGCACTAGCCTACTACCTGCACCACTAGTCCACTACAGCAGTCAGTCGCTATGGGATGCATAGTGGAAGAAGAGGCCTTACCTCTAGAGGGAAACTCGGGATGCAATTCAACTACCTCCATGGAAGAAGACCCCGTCACGGACTCGGTTGTTGCCTTCAACTCCATTGCTTCCACCTTGGAGTAGAACCAGGCTCAAGCAGACTACCACCCAGCTCCAGACTCCCACTGAATCATGGACGACCACCTAGTTTTAATATTTGAAATGAGGAGGGACCTGGTCGAGCAACGACATCGCCAGAGTTTCTTTGGAAAATGATCGGATGCCCTCTACGCTTCCCTATCAAGAGAGCTTGAGAAGAACCATTGCCTAACGTGTTATCAGCCCTTCACCTTTAGATTCTGTCACAATGGACACCCTATCTCGTCGCATGCATAGATTCTTTCAGGTTTTTTTCTTTGGTTCAATGGCTAAAAATTTTGCAATTTTGCCTATGTCATTCTTTGGTTCAAGCCTGATAGGCTCGAGTTCGATAAAATTTGGTTCGGGTCGGGGCACCCAGTCCACCACCTATTCTAGTTTCCATGAGAGTGGCAGAACAGGTGGCAAGTACCCTGGTTGTATTTTGACAGTTGTCGTCTTTTTTTTCAAGTTATGTAACTATGGACAAATGTCACACCTTTTCCTTCTAGTTTCCACCTCGGTGGCAGAATAGATGGCTTGCTCACATGTATATCTGGACACATAATTTTTTTTCTTTCGCAAGGTAATATAATTATTTTTATTTACAAAAAAAAAAGTAATGTGTTTAGGTGAATTTAAGGTCACTAGTGTCCATACCCACCTATTTTTTATCAAGCCAACCCTTGTATTTTCAACCTAGGTATGATCCATTCTCACCATTGTGATACAATCCACCTTTTCTAGCCTATTGGTGTTTTATATAGCGATTTATTCATGGTTATAGCACTCTCATTCTTGTTTATATTTTTTTGGAGATGGGTAATCCGTGAGGCTCGAACCTGCCTCTTTATGTGTATAGACACATTGAATACATGTGTTGGGTCAAATCCCAACTTGATTGGATTCTTGTGAGTTTGAGGACAAATCCCACAAACATATCTTTTCATATATCTTTACCAACCCTTTGTAAACCAAAAAAAATGACCCTTTAACCTCTCCTAGTATCCCATTTGCAAAATCAATTTATGATTTCAACATTGCTTTCCTCTGCAAACTAGAAAAGGAAGAAATCTTTATTTAGGCTATGGGTATAGGTACAATGCCAAGCATAACACTCTAATCCAAATAAATTACCAATTTCAGCGGTAGCATGTTCAGCCTCCTTCTTTGTCTCTGTCACTCAGGTTTTTCTGTCTCTTGGCCTCCTCTATGGAATGAGTGTGTGGGTTCTCTGTCATTTTTGGGGGCCTAACTCCTTCTCTCTCTTGGCCTCCTCTATGCAATGAGTGTGTAGGTTCTCTATCACTTTCAGGGGCCTAGCTCTTTCTCTGTCTCTATTGCTCATCTTTGTCTCTTGTCCTAGCTCCTTCTCCCTCTCTGTCTCTATCGCTCTTGGCTTTGTCTTTGTCGCTCGGCTTTGTCTCTTGTCTCTTGGTATGACGGGTGCGTGATTTAATTTTGTTTCTTTGTTTTTTTAATTAATATATATTATAAAATTTATTTATTTATAATTTATATATACATAATTTATATATATAAGAATGACTGCAATGACAATGACGATGATGATGAGGAGTAGGACGCTGACAATGTTGATTATCGATGGTGACTGTTACACATGAAATTTGCACACCTAGGTACCTCTCCCTAAGTGTCGTAAGTGTCATATAAGTGTCTCATACACCTTGACACCATGGAATAACCTATGTCACAATCCCTAGTCAATGTGGATGAGGGATATATTACATGAAGGCCAAAATACCAAGTGCACATGAATTATTATTAATATTCATGAAAAAGAAATTAATTAAGTGTGAGAATCCACCTCACATTCGGTTTCCTATTTTTTAGGGAAGGTGGAGGATCTCATGGATGGTTGAAATATTTCCTCCTTAAAATCCTTGAGAGATATTGCCTCCCTAAAATCCTTAAAGATATATTTTCTCCATAAATATCTTTCAGATCCCTTTTTAGTGGATTTGATGAGTGATCCTCTCCATGGTGGTTAAGCCTCCAAATCCTATATAATGAAGGATTTCCATGGAGATGAGAGAAGGAAGATTGAAGGTATCAAACCTATGGTCATGGGAGAAAGATTTAGGATGTCAAACCTATGATTTTGGAGCTTTGTGAAAGGGTTGGACGAGGAGGACTTGGAGAGGTTGTTGCAACTTCATCTACAGTTTGTAAGTATCTCTTTTGAGTTCTCATTAATATATTCTTGGCCTATTTCCTTATAATCTGTGTATCTTTACATAGGTTGTCTATTATAGATGGATTTGATTAGACTAATCTTATAGAGTAGAGTAGGAGTTCTTTGTCTTCTTGTTGTTTATTTCGTTGCAGGTGTCGAATGGTGCCAAGGAGCTTGTGGATCAAGCTCAAATTGGAGCAGTGAGGAAAAATATCAGAATAAGGTGCATCACACTTTCTTCCTTCTCCTTCTCTTTCTGATTAGGTAATTAGATTCAAAGGGATATTAGTGTCCAATTTTAGCATCTTTCTGCCTTGGTATAGTGGTCTAGAATCCAAGAGGAGATTCACCTGTCCGCAGAGGAATTTCCTACAACATATCAGGTTGGCCCTTGTATGGGGGTTTTGCAACGCAGCTATATCATCAAGCTCGTGCTCGTGCTCTTTCCATTTGATCATGGTTTTTATCAATGTAAACTGCAATAACATACATTTAAAATCCACTAGTCATCTTCTCACAACAAAATTTTGGGTGTTTTAGCATAAATGGAAATATATTTTTCTATCCTTCGTTGACGCTCCCTTAAACTCACCCATAGGGAATTAGCGCTCCCCTGGCACACACACCAGGGCGCTGAAAACACGGTCGACACTCCCCTCACCCCTTTGAGGGAGCGTCGACCTGGTTCGGCGCCTAGGGCTTCCTAGGAATCCCATGATAAGACTAAAAACTACCTAAAAATCAAATCTAAACTATGAAAAATGATTAGAATGGTTTAAGGAACAACTTGATCCAGACAAATGTGAAAACGGTCGACCATAGCTCTGGTGCCAAATGCTTGAAAATCGCCCTCCGAAGTCAAAAATACCAATGCTAGTAGAGATTGGTAAAAATGAAATGGTAAATAAGATTTTTTGCCGTATTTCACTATTATAGGGTTCATTTTTGTTAATCTATAGTTTATTTTGGGTTTTTAAATCTTTTCGAGAGATGTTACTAATACTCTAGATGCATATTTGTCTTCACTTGCAGGTTTCAAAGCAGTATTTTTCCATTTAACCTTGTCACACTGACGAGAATGGTCTTAGTTCTTTCTCACGGTCGAAAAAACATGAGAATGTAACTGAGTGGACTTTTATCTCTTTTTCAAACTCATAAGGATATACGAAAAAGGAACCCCTCGGAGTCTCCTTTAAGCTCTTTTTAGACTCTAAACATGAAAAGATTGTTGAGTGATCTTGCTTCCTTTCACACTCATTTAAAAGGTTTTGAAAGGGCGTCTCCCAAGTAGTACTTTATCTCTTTTTCGAACTTCAGAGACTAATATTACAAAAAAGGACAACCCTGGAGTCATCTTTAAGTTATTTTCGGACTCTCTAAACATGAAAAAACACTGATTTTTCCTTCTCTCGACTCGTTACAAATTACACATTGAAGGGCCCATATGGGACCGAACCCTTACTTCTTCCAATTCATTAAACAAAGGAAGATGAACTTACTAAAGGTGAGTTATATTGAGCATGTGTTATCCTCCTCGATCTCGTAAAAATAAAAAGAGGTACTCGTCTATCTGGATGGGGCAAAAAATTGAAGGAAGCATGCCAAGCCATTTTTTTGAATCATCACAAGTCACTCTTGCAGTCACCCTTAAACACGGCACATTGTCTTTACATACATTTTCATTCGTTGAACCTCTACACTGAACCAATCCTCTGAGTTTCTTTACTCCTTTGGATCACCCAATGAAAGTCACAATATCCACTGCATCATGTGTTGGTCCATGTCACGTTTTTGTTGTTTGTGCCTCAGTGTTCAAGGGAAGTATCTGCCTCGAGAGTCAACCATCACAAATTTCCAGTTTCAATACCCATGTCAGTCCATACTCATTTGATTCACCATATTACATATTTATGTCAGTTTCATGTCATTGATGGGGGATACATCAAGGCCCTCCTTCGATGAGTCTTTTCCTGTCGACGTCAACATCTTATCTAGGAATTAGACTTAGAAACTTGTTAGTACCTTGGGACCTGCATGCCTCAATGGCAGGCCTCCTCGCTTTTGAAAGTGGGTTTGCATCATTGACCTCTAATCGATTGATTCCAAGAATGTTCGACATCAACTCATTTATTCACATTCGTTGGAATGTACTAGGGTACCTTGGGAGTCATTGACATCACTGGCGATTTCCCCCGCACGTGTTAATGGTTTACCTCAATGACCAGTAATCAAGTGGTTTCTACGATGTTCGACATCAACACATATATTCACATGGCTAGATTCATACCACATTGGGATTGGGAAGAAGACCCTAGGTTGAGTGTTCACTCTGATATCCACTTTACCCAGGCTGCGAAAGGAGATCATTTGAGCATATTGATATATACATTGTCACATAGATCCACTTTGTATTGATCTGTGGCTATGTTTTGTCATATCGTAGATCCACTGTGTATTCCTCATGGCTACAATCAGTTTATGTCATGGAATTATAGATCCACATTGTATCTTTGGTGGCTATACCCTTAAGTCAATATAATTATGGATCTGCAGTGTATTTGGTGGCGACCATATCTTAAAATTCCTTTATCACTCAAGCATAGGTATGCATGCCTTGGGTTTGAAACATTTCATAACATTTGTCTGATGGCTTTTTGTAGCTTCTACGTGAGATCGGAAGAGCGTCGTGTAGGGAAAGAGTGTAGATCTCCATTTGAGCATATTGATATATATACTGTCACATAGATCCACTTTGTATTGATCTATGGCTATGTTTTGTCATATCATAGATCCACTGTGTATTCCTCGTGGCTACAATTAGTTTATGTCATGGAATTATAGATCCACATTGTATCTTTGGTGGCTATACCCTTAAGTCAATACAATTATGGATCTGCAATGTATTTGGTGGTGGCCATATCTTAAAATTCCCTTATCACTCAAGCATAGGTATGCATGCCTTGGGTTTGAAACATTTCATAACATTTGTCTGATGCTTTTTTGGAGCTTCTACCAAGTTCTTCGACTCCATACCCTTGCTTCAAAATTCTACAAAGTAATTCAGTCATCAGTTTCCTTCTTCTAACCTCGCAATTTGGGGGGAAATCTGTTACACATCAAAATTACTCACTTCGATAATGTTTCATTGTCATGGTCACAAGTGTCGCAAGTGTCACAAAAATCATATGTTCGTCTCGCATATGTCGCATCCCAAACGAATTCATAAGAATACTTGGGACATCCTCTAAGACTTGTTAGAAATGGAAAATATATCATTTGGCGAATTTTACAATATTTTACCTTGATGAATAATCATCCTAAAAGTATTTTTGGAGATCAAGGCTCCCCTGCCCACTTGCAAGGAGTGCTAGTGCTCCTTGTCCTCTTATCAGGGAGCGTTGCAACGCTCTGTGATCAACTTTGAGGAAGCGTCGATCTGTTGAGATATTCTTGGGGGGAAATCCCCCTTATCTCTAAGGACATCCAAGAATCATCTGAGTTAGTTTGGCTCGAACCCAAGCTAAAGGTTGGATATAAGGGGAATCCCACACCTGATGGAGTCATATTCTCAACTTATCCCAAGAATAACTAATATGGTTGAGCCTCTCAAAGCCTATATAAGGAGGCATTCTCATGGTGAAAGAGGGGAGAGATATCAGTGAAAAGTATTTTAATTTTGATCTTGGTTCTTTCGAGCAAGGGGTTGGACAAGGAGGACTTGGTGAGGTTGTTACATCCGCATCTACACTTTGTAAGCACCTTGTTATGTTATCATTAATATACATGCTTTTCCTGTTTCCTTCAAGTTTGTGTACATTTGCATAGACTTGTCTCTTTTTGATAAATATGGTTTAAACTAATCTTGGTAGAATAGGAAGTATGCATTGTCTTTGTTGTCTATTGAATTGCAGAATTCATTGGAGGACTTGAGGATCAAGTTCATCCTGGACTAAGAAAGGACAAGCTTAGGAAAAAGGTACTCATGCTTTCTTCCTCTTTTCCCTTTATTATTTTAGCTACATTTAAAGGAATATCAATGTTCAACGTTAGCATTATTTTGTCTTGGTCATAGGGTCTAAGATCCAAGAGGACATTCACCTGTCCGCGGGGGAATTTCCTACAACAGAAATTGGCGACTCCATTGGGGATTGACATCAATTTTTCTTTCCTTGGATTTTCCCTACCCTTTTACCACCTTTTAGATCAGTTTTACTATTTTTTCATGATCCATTACCTTTCTCCCTTACTATTTTTTCATGATCCATTACCTTTCTCCCATCTTCACTAGCAATTTCACCAACTCCTGTGAATTCTGGCCAAGTTTTTTTTAATTTTTTGGCTTTTTTTTTTTTACTTTCTAGGAAGGGTAGTGCTCCCTTGGGGTGCATATCAGAGTTTTGATCTATAATCAGTGCTCCCCTGTAGTTATTTACAGATCTTTGTAGCACTTTGTCCCCTTAATTTAGTTAGCGTTGATCTCCTTTTTTCAGGTTTTTTGCCTTCTTCTACTCAGATTTTTTCAGCCTTTTTTGTGGAAGTCTTTACCCAGACTCTGTATGTTGGTTTGTGAAGTTATTTAGGTTGATATTTTTTACCCAGACTCTGTATGTTGGTTTGTGAAGTTATTTAGGTTGATATTTGGTGATTATCACTCCTTATTGTATTGATTGGATCTTGAAATTTTTTTAGAAATGTGAAATTTCCCTTTCTAGTTTCTTGTTTTGTCGGGACAGTTTGAGTATTTTCTCTTTCTCCTTGTCTTTTCTTGGATTCTTCTCTGCCTTTTCTTGTACTCCTTGAATGCTTGTTGATTTTCATATCCTTGATTGAGTTCTTGTTAGAACATGTTATCTCCTACTTGTTTTCTTTTAGTTCTCATTGCTTTGAGTGCATGCTTTGTTTGTAGCCTTTTTTGCTTCGTGTCTTTTGCATCTGCATCTGACTCTTCTTTTATTTGAAAGTAGTGGAGCATTAAAGGATTTGCATTTAATTTCTTTATACATTAGAATCAAACAAATAAGATAGTTTCATTCTTGCTTTTGGGTAGTGAAACTAGCTTGCATTTGAAGTAGAGAAATTGCATGGTTTTTGGCATTTTTGGTCTTGAATTCTTAAAATAATTGGGCCAAGAATCGTGTATTGGTGTACAGTCTCTTTGGAGCATTTCTTGAAAATCTCGATATTGATGAGTTTAATCAAATTTTGTGACATTGTGCATCTGGGAATGATAAACGTTTTCTCCTTCTCGTAATATAGCTTTCATCGAAGTGAACTATTTGCATTCTCGTTTCTTTGCATTGTTTAGAGTCAGTCAAAACACCATTTAGTCCATGCCATTTTCCTCTTGAGTAAACCACAGCCTTAAAAATCAAGCGCTAAACTAAAATTTGTGGACATTTTTACATTTTTTGGTAGCAAACCTACATTATCTTAGGCTATGGGGCTTTGGAATAGGTTGAAAGGATAACTTTCCAAAGTTGTCAAACAAACTTAGCATCTT
>CBVK0101627975.1:0-14615 GCA_900067695.1 Picea abies
AACAATAAATAAAAACAAACAAATACACTAATCTAATTAAAACAAACTACTAATATTAAACTAAACTAAATATAAACTATGCTAACTATTATATATACAAACTACTAATTACTATTACACTAACTCTAACAATTAACCGTCTAACTACCAGTTAAATTACAACTTATTCACAAATATACACTATCTACAAGTTGCAGATTTGAATGAAACCTGTAAAAATCATTTGTTTTCAGCCCTGAGATAGCAAGATATGTTTTTTGATTTTAATAATTTATGAAAAAGAAATAAAACTTACTGAAATTAAACGATCTAATATATTTACTGAAATTAAACAATCTAATAGAGATCTAATTAAACTTATATCTAAATTAAACTGCTTAATGAAAACAGTAAAGAAAAGATTAACTGACCTGGAAGCGCTCCTAATTTGTCCCGTGCGTGATGACTCTGAAGCTGGTCAGAGGAGGTAAACTCGCACCAGATTAATCCAAAAGCTTCTCGTAAACTATCAGTTGTGCTTCTCTTTGAGTTGTTAACAGGACAAACAAGACATAAAATATCATAACAACTATAAGATTTATAAATCTCTGCAATAAGGGAAACCTGTTATGCAAAAACTTATATTTGATAATTCAATCAATGAAGAAGATAAACATGTCATTCACAAACTGAATTAAACAATTGTTATGTCTTTTATACACTTGGAAGAAACCAGATATGAATTACAGTGATTAAAATTATATCATTTGCACATGATTAAGATAGCCAAAGTAGTCATTAACCAGATACAAATTGATATACACAACATGAAACAAAATATTGATATATTGAGAAGCTAAAGCTGTGACAAAACACCAATTTCTTCTTCAGTCTGTATTAAAAGTCCATATCCTTGTTCTCGCACGAATGAGGATCTTCATTATTACAAAAATCATAAGTATATATAAGTCTTTCCCTAGGGTAAAACCTCCCTGTGGATAATATCAAACAGTTTTACATAATCTGGGAAATATCCCAAAATCGACTAAACTAAGAAAATAAAATGCAAGTGAAATATTTGAAATATCCCCTAATTGCTCATCATATCCACTGCAATTTTGAATTGATCTACAATAGACCAAAAACAACAAGTTAGAAAGACATTTTATTAATAAAACAATAAAAAAATTGATTCTACAGACTTATCTACAGACTTATCTACAGAATCATCTGATTCTGTAGCTAGTCTAAAATAGCATACAGGATCAAATAGAAATCATATCAAATCTTTTAAAAATAATCCAAACCAATCTTCTTTCAATAAACATTGAAAACGAATCACTAATGATTCAAATAAGCTTATCATTCAAATTAAACAAAATCGAAAATGATTCAATCGTAAATAGAGGTAGGATACTCTGTTTTTCTTTGATCATAACATCGGATCAAACAGTAACAGAACCATCTCAATTCAAATGGAAACAACAATGAGTGATATCGTATGCGATTACGATCTAATCCAAGACAATCATAAACCATTCGTTATGGATATAATGACAGATCCATATCGTTCAATCAATTGTAAATATAGGTAGACTGTAACAATTATGGTCAAATAAATATTCGTAACAGCATCAACCCAAAATTCGCCAAGGATTTCGATCGTTGAGTGCCACACAGTCAACAGACAGGATCAATGAATAATAATCACAACCATCAACAGAAGTGATAATCATAAATCGGGAAATAATCAACACAGATTGTGACTAAGTTTAAATATAGAAACAAATCGTGATCTTGGATATGATCACTTTCACTCCTCAAATCAAATTTAAACAGTATATTCAATATGAATTAGACTGATAATATGGTGGAGAAAACCAACGTGACTCAACCGACTGGATATAACTGTTATGATTCATATCAACTCACGATTTGGGTGGAGATAAAACAAAATCATATTAAAAATAATCCAAACTGTATCTGAGCTGGTTGAAAGTCATATGTAACTAAAACCGAAACAGTTGACCATTATTACCAATCATATCATATACATTATAACCAATTCGAATTGATACATTGATTGTGTTCAAAATTGAAATATGAAACAATTTGTGTCTATAATAGATACAACATATCCAATTTAAGCCAAATCGAAACAATCAAATCCATACCACGATCAATCGAATCGAAAACAATCCAATCAGAGCTAAATTGGAAAAACGCAATTCGATTGATCAAAACATAACTATGTACATGATGCATATAGTATGACAGAGCAAATCCAAACTGTAAACAGAGCTATGAGTTTGTTATATAAACATGTGATAGACATACCAGTGAGGTTGCTCGAGCTATGCTAATTTTGAATTCATGACTGTTGTAGCAGACTCCACATTCTTAAACAAAATAGAACCTGTTGTCCTCTGTTCCTTGTCAGTTTGAAGCTCATCCTTTTGACTGGTGAGCCATGCAACTTGGTCCTCCAGAGAATGAATCTTGGACTGTATCATTGGCACATCAAGGTAATACCTTTCCAACCACAAGCCGCACTGATCACAGGGTGGCGTTGTAGGTTGAGGTAGAGCAGGAGAGGGTTTTGACGAATCACCAGGGGATCTATATGGAAGCTTAATGCCAGAGTAATCGAGGTTGTTTTGCAAGCAAGGTGGCAGGTTCGACACGAAGTCGTATGAGGGTTTGGTGCACAGGCCTTCGGAATAGGGATACTCACTTGCCAAAAAACGTTCAACCTCTGAATCAGAGTCCTCGCTTAATACGATAGGGTCAGGATTGACAGGGGGCTTCGGCTTGTTCCTTGCCATACGAGAGATTAAACAGGCATTCTTTTTGCCTTTGGAATTTGCAGCAGGTTTGGCTTTAGATTTATTGCCCACAGGCTTAACAGTCTCAGCATCCTTAGTCACAGAGTGGGGTAGGTCGATAGGTGAGTCGGGTAAGGGTTTCGGTAAAAGGATATTGTAGGGAACCGGGGGTATAGCTTTGGTCTCGGTCACCACAGGTTTATCAACCTGTGGAGGATTTGAATCCACAAAATTATTACGTGCAAGAAAATCATCCCAACAGTCTCGGTGTAACCCCAGGTGACAAACAACAATCATTTTAACCATCCCATAGTGAAAGAGGTTGTTATCAACCTGGTTCCTTTTATATTTCTTAGACATTTTGAATAGGATTCTATGCAGATAGTATGGCATATTAAGCTCAAAACCCATAAAAACCATAATCAGACGAAGGTGGTGTAAGAAAACAAACCCATACCGACCCTCGCAGGTGATGAATTGCTTGATAACCATCACCAAGTCATGCCATCACTACTTCAGCATTTCATGGGCAAACCCTTGTCATAGGAGCTAACCTTATGCGACTGAAAGAGAAAAGTCCAAGGGTCTTCTTCTACCTTGCATTTTTTAGACCATCTTTGCCCAGTGATAGGTAAACCCATAGCTAACCTGAGAAATTGCTCGTCAATTTGTAATTGAACATCCCCAACCTTGGCTCGACAGCCATCAAAGGTCAATGCGAATTGCCTAGCAATGCTGAGGTTAAAACCAGCAAATTTTTGTGTGAACGAGAGCCACCCAAATTCCTCAAGGTCAGCACGGGCACTATCGAACATCAACAGAGCCTGTCTACCATTCGGTTCATCCCTCATGACTGGAGCCATGGCGCGAGCACATGGTAAGGGTTGGGTTGAAAACACCAGCACACAGGGTCACTCGGTGTAACCACTATGAACGATCAAAGGGGAGGCATTAATGTGCACATGCAAGGGTGGTGGAATCACTTACCCCCATGCAAAATAGTAATTGCAAAGTACAACCGGTGTATTAACCCTCTGTTGAAACAATCATAACATATTTCAAATCATATTATTCAGTCAACCCAAAATTCAAACGATAAACGGTAAACCAATGCACCATTCAAAACTTGAATATTCAAATGTGAAATCAAACCCATATGTCTAACCAACGCACCATTGCATAATTAAACATTTTAATCAAAGGTTTAAAACATTGCGACAATCGTTTGCATGAAATCGACAAGGAAAGAACTATAACAATAAGGATCACATCATATAAAACAAAATAAACTATGACCCCTATGCAATTCATAAAAATAAGTATAACCAATGAATTCACATGCTCAATGCCTTGCCAATTCAATAAAAATCAAGTTGCGCAATTAAAGTAAGAATAGGTAATAGGGACAGTTAGGAAATACCTTAGCCACTTAATGATAATCCAAAGGTAAGTGCCACTCAAAATATCAAATAATAGATCATGACAGTTCGAGTAACGATAGAGGAGTTTTCACGCTTACAGTCGTGAAAACTAAATGGAGACCAATTTGCAAATGTCGCAAAGAATGAAAATATCATTTATTTTCAAAATGCGACGATAATCTGAAGTTCAGAAGACAAAGGTGTAGGCAGCTTATAGGGCAATTGAAAAATTGAATTGGCTGCCAACAGATTCCAAGCAGAGCACGCCACTTTAATATTTTGAAAGTATTGTAATTAAATGTATCATAAGATATTGTTGGCACAAGGGCATACCCAGGGTTCAATTCTTCAACAACACACCAAAAAAACCCTAACTATCGGCCCTTTCAGAAACACTCGTAGAGTAGATGAAGTCTCACTCGAGGTAGAGGAAGGGGGTTGAAGGAATCAAGTGTCTACAACCAAGTTGGGACATAGATATGTGATTACAACACTTAACAAAGAACTTATCAAACAATATGCATTACTGTATGAGTCTCATTCACATCGCAAGTTAAACCCTTATTACAGAACAACACAGTAACAATAAATATCAAGTGCTTTATTACTTAGCACATAGCATTAAATCATATCTAGCATTCATTTACCATCAATATAGCATTAAGCATCCATACATCTAGCCAACATGTATAAATAGAAATACACTAATAGATAGACAGCATAAACAACATCACACCAAGCACATCAACACAGGATATAAGTGGTTCACCCCAGTGTGGGGATACAACCACCAACTTCTTCTTATTCTTTATTAGTCTTCAATCTTCCCACATTCATCTTCTCTTGTTCACAAATCCATAGATCCAACTTGGCACTAGACATGTGATCTATGCACAGTGCACTAGATCCACCTTCCCCAAAACTAGGTCAAGGCACAGAGCCAACTCCTTAATAACAAAAAGCCTTACATACAATGTTTGTGCACAAAGAAACTTACAAAACACTTGCACTTAGCTCTATAATCCTTAACATATTCTTTCCACAAAGCCAACTAGTCATGCACTAATTCAATCAATAACTAGTAGTATTTCTTACATCACTTATCTACTTATTTATACATTTACAAAAATTCCTAATCATGGGTAAACCCATGGGCCAACATCCCTTAACCCATTACATAAACCCTAAAACCATTTGTTGGGTCCCCAAGCCCAGAAAATGAGTGAGATCCCACGTTCTTCGCTTTGCCTGGGCGCTTCATCTTTGACCAGCCTGTCAAGGTCCCAAAAGTGGTCAAACATGACCATTGTTTCCTCAAAACTTGGTCGAGCGCCAATAGGCCCCCAACACTCACCTGTGACTCGTCTCGAGTCACTCAGATCTAGGCAGTGCTTCTTCAAATTCCTTGAGCTTAGCTCAAGCTTCATCGACTTGCTGCTTTTCCAGAGCTTCCTACTCAGTCAACTCCTGAATCACTTTCTTAGTAACGGACCCTTCCAGGCATTGTTCCACTATCACAACTAGTTGGTCTAGTTGCGAGCCTTGTCCTTCAACCTCTTCAAAAATTGTGCAGGCTTTGTCCTACATCGACTATAGTCTCCGTTTCACTTCCATGAATTTGATTTGGATATCAGTAAACTACTATTGAACTATGCATTGTTCCTATGATATTTTCATCTTCTCGACTATAGTAAGTAGCTTCATCTATGCTTGCATGGTGGATGCCTGTTGCTTCACCTCCTAGAGTTGTGCTTCCAATTTCCTCAGCTGCAGATCTTCTGCAAGGCACTCATAGGTCTACGTACTTCGATCACTCAGTTTCTTACACTCTGAGATGAGTTCTTTGATTATTTCTAATGCTCTCTTGGCTATTTCTTCCCTCTGATCATGCACTTCTTGTAGAGTGCTTGGCATTGCTTTGATCTCTAGCTCCGTTACTCTTTCTTGAAGCTGTTGAATGGCCTCAACGAAATTCCCTACCTGAATTTCGGTTGAAATATTATTCCTCCTGTGCCAAGCCCGACACAGAGAGAAGTGCTTTAGTCACTGCCTCTTTAACCACAGTCTACTCTATGAGAAACTGGTATTTTTATTTCTGCATCGTTGCTTTGTCCTCCTCGAACATTGCTCGAATTTCATCTTTCTCCTTCTGCGCAGATCAAAGTTTCTCTAAGACTTCCTCCTTTTATTTCTTCAAGGATTCTATAGCCTACTCCTTCTCTTCGTGGACTCGACAAAGTCGAGCCTCTATTTCATCTACTAGTATTTGTAATTGGGTGGGCTCATCCCCCAATTCTGCACTTTCCGATGAAGAGGGAACAGTAGGTACTTTGCGGCTTGAATGGATGGCTTGTTGTAGGTATTTCAGTTCTTTCTTGATTCATTCATACAACGTCTCCTACTTTGCTCCATGCCTCTGCAAGATATCCTCTAAAGCATCTTCCACAACGTCGATTATGATATCAACATCATCTACTGTGAGCACATTCTTCGACTGAGTCTTATTGGCTCGGGTCTTCTTTTTTGCTGAGGGTTTCTACGGAGAAACCTTCCTTTTAATCGATGTTTCAGCCTCGGTAAGGGGATCCTTTGGAAATGTAAATTTGCCTTTTTATTTTTTGTATCCTTCTTCCCCTCCTTCCCCTTGGTTCACTTCATCTCCTCCTCTTCCTGTGGGTGATTCAAGCCCACTTTCCTTCGATGCGTTGTCCTCCTCATCACTTTCTATGTTCTGCACGTCCTCCTTTTTCTTCTTTTTCTTCTATCCATCATGTTCGACCCGGGTGACTAATTGAATTCCTATGATGTCGGGGTCAGAGATTTCTGCATCTTCAACTGGTAGAAGGAACTCTGCTGGCCATTCCTTAGTGATCTCTTCCATGTCTTCAATGGTCAACTTATTGTAGGATTGCAACTCCTCCTTGCTTTCATCCATGCACGTGGTGATGTAGATAAAGTGATGATCTAAGAAGAAATTCTCTAGCGGCCTGTACTGGCGCAGTGTATTTAGGGTAATTCATGGAAATGCCTCAATGGAGCACTTCAGTTGTTGATAGTAAGCATGGAAGACAACGTTCGACTGCCACTGCTTCGACATGTCATTTGTATACCACAAGGTGGAGAACCTTGTGGCCAACGATTTTTATGGCTTGACTAATGGGAAGGATTCTCCTTTTGTCATCTGCCAAGCGACAAAGGTGATTGGTACTAGTAGCCAGCTAAAATGAAACTCATATCCCTGGTCCTACACTTCACGACAGTCCTTCTCAAACTCGTTGATGAGGTAACTCACCCAATTCATTTGCATTCCTTCTACGTACTTCCCTGAGATTTCTATTAAAAATATGATGACTTATGTTGGGCAGTTCTTTCTGATGATATTTCCAGCTATAGGCTAACAAGCTAGGTGCACTACGCCATCCTTGATGGAGGATACCTTGTAGCCTCGCTTTCCCTTTTCTACATCGCCATAGTCTTCCTTTATGTGTTGTTCCAGGGAGCGATCTGAAGTATTACCTGGGTAGAACTACTGAGGGTTCGGTCCTTTCATGCTCAATCCTGTGATGAGGTGGATCAATGACGGACCTATCAAGCCATAGATAGCCTCTGTGATAGCACAACAGGAATATTTTAATGCAAGTGTTAACCACCTGGTGTCAACCAAAGTGATGGATATTCATCACATTCAGGATCATTGATTGTGCGAGCTCCCTTATCCACATCTCGGAGACTATGCATAGCTTCTTCCCATTCATCTTCATCAAATACCTATGCGGCACAAACATTGCATAGTTCTTTCGATCTCCAAGGTTGAATTCGTTGTTCTTCAAAGCTGGGATGTGTCCTAACTGGGGTCCAACTATGTGTATCCCCTTCGGGATGTACACAGTGATTAATTTTTATTCAAAGTCATGCGGGATACTCTTTTGGTTCATCGCGCGAGCCGAAGGTGATATGTAATCTAGAAAGACCAACAGGATCTTTTTCACATTAGCCAGATGATTGTGGTGTTTGCTTCTCTTCTCAACAGCGGGTCGGCTAGAATGACGTCTCGTTGAGGGGGATTCTTTGAATCCTCCAGTTGATGATGCTTGTATTCCCACAGACATAACTTTCTCAACCATGAGTTCCATGAGAATCTCCTCCATAGACTTCTCTACTACGCTAGCTTCAGCCGACATTCACACTTGTAACAAAATAAATCGGGTAGGTGAACGAACAAGCAAGGTAATCAAATGGATTGCAAAGTCTAGAAATAACAGTGCAATACAATGGATTCTCTATTAGGGTGGATAATTACAGTTGGAAAAAAGTGGTCCCAATGCAGTGTTTGATGGGTTAAATAAGAAAGCGTTGTAACAGATCGCTTCAATGGGAAGGAATGCATCCATAAATGCACATCTGTCGACTATGGCGCAGTCTCAACTGTCCAATGGCGGTCTTTCCATAAATAACTGTGTTTCTATCCATTCTCGAGCATCATTCTAATGCTCAGGGTGCCTCCAATGGTCATATAGCTTCCTCGTGGAGAATTCCCATTCTGCGTGGTTCTACTATTCCGTCAAGGTTCAAGTTATGCGGATCTGCTTCCTGCGAAGCCTTCTCTAGAACTTGTTGTAGTTTTTCTAACTTGGATTTCTTCTTACTGAGCTTTCTTTTCTTCTTTCATGTAATTTGAGTCTCTGGATTCCTCTTCCCATTCTTATTCTTATCTTCTCTTAGCATGGTAACTTCGCGTTGTTGATTTTATTTCAAAGAGGTTGAAGGTAATATCTCTTCTCTTATTAACTCTAGGGTAGGTATTATTCTTTCTTGCATGGATAGTTCCTTCAAACCTTTTTGCGTTCCTTAAAACTCAATAGATAATTCTCTTTCCCTCTGTTGCTTCGACTTATCATCTTGTTCTTTGATTAATCGCTCTATTTTTCTAGTTATGAGATCCCTTAGTTCTTGTTTTTTATGTTCTATAGTTTCCTTCTTTGCTTTCCTTCTGATCTGGTCCTTCTCAATCCAAGTATTTCCTAACAAAAGTGGAAAATGGGCATTGTTATAAACAAACTTAATGGATTCAAATTATTCGTCAGTCGATGTTTCATGAGCAATCATTGGTATATTAGTAACTCTTCCACATAGGGTTATCATATTTCCTTTAAACAAGCCTATTCTTCCCAATAAAGGTACCATAGCAGGATTTCCAAAAATTTCCCAACTTCTTTCTAGCATAATTTTCACATGTGTTTCTTCATCTAATACACATTCTATGTCGAAGTCTTCTATTCTTGTAACTACACGTTGTTTTTCTTTAAGGATCTCTGGTAAATTGATGTCTTTGTGATCAACCATTACTTCTTTTAATTGTTTTGACATAGTCTCTGACTCTTTTTCTATATGATTCTTTAACATATCCTTAGTCTATTGACCTTATTTATAGTTTTCTTGTCTCATGTTCATCTTTTCAACTTTAGCAATCATCCTTGGGCAATCCTCAACCTCATGACCAATAGCTTTACGACAGATACAAAGAGGGCCTATATCAGGGCATTCTTTAGTAATATGTCCTGGTCTTCTACAATTATAATGCAGTGTAAATCCTCTCTTTGTTTTAAACTATCCCCATCCTTTCTTGTATTTCACACTGGGATCACAGTGATGGACCTGCAATCTGCAAAAATTCTTTCTAGGTTCCTTCATCCACTTATTAGTCCAAATATTCTTTCTATGCATAAGAATAACATATTTTTCTCTATTTCTATCAAATTTATTCAAATCATCTCTTTCTTCTAATTGTACACTAGTTTTTAGACTAGGAAAAAATATATCAAATATACCTATATTCATACCTTCGAAGAAAATATTTTCACTTATCTTACCTTTGCCAGAACACAAAGCCTTAAGATCTTACCTCGTTTCTTTAGATCCGGTTTCTTTCTTAACACAGAGCTTCGCAAGTCAAGCAGAACACTGTGCACTACATCAACAGATCTATGCACAGAGCTTTCTCTTTTCTTTAGTTCCCAACAATCATAGTTTCAAGTCCCACCAATGGAACCATTTGTTGGCACAGCGGCAAACCCAAGGTTCAACACTTCAACAATGCACCAAAAAAACCCTAACTATTGGCCCTTTCAAAAACACCTGTGGAGCAGATGAAATCTCACCTAAGGTACAGGTAGGGGGGTTGCAGGACTCAAGTGTGTACAACCAATCTGGGACACAAATCTATGATTACAACACTTAACAAAGGAATTATCTAACAATATGCATTAGTTTATGAGTCTCATTCACATCGCAGGTTAAACCCTTATTACAGAACAACGCAGTAACAATAAAGATCAAGTGCTTTCCATTACTTAGCACATAGCATTAAATCACATCTAGCATTCATTTACCATCAATATAGCACTAAGCATCCATACATCTATCCAACATGTATAAATATCAATACACTAATATATAGACAACATAAACAACATCAAAAACATCACACAAAGAACATCAACACAGGATATACGTGGTTCACCCCAGTGTGGGGCTACATCCACTAACTTCTTCTTCTTCTTTATTAGTCTTAAATCTTCCTACATTCATCTTCTCCTATGCACAAAACCACAGAGCCAACTTCGCACTGGGCAAGTGATCTGTACACAATGCACTAGATCCACCTTCCCCAAAACCAGGTCAAGGAACAAAGCCAACTGCTTACTAACAAAAAGCCTTACATACAACGCATGTGCACAAAGAAACTTACAAAACACTTTCACTTAGCTCTACAAGCCTTAACATACTATTTGCACAGAGCCAACTAATCATGCACTAAGCCAATCAATAACTAGTAGTACTTCTTACATCGCTTAGCTACTTATTTATACATTTACAAAAAGGCCTAATCATGGATAAACCCATGGAATGACATCCTTTAACCCATTACATAAACCCTAAAACCCTTTGTTGGCTCCCCAAGCCTGCAAAATCAGTGAGATCCCGTGATCTCCACTCCACCTGGGTGCTCCATCTTTGACCAGCCTGTCGAAGTCCCAAAAGTGGTCAAAAACGACCATCGTTTCCTCAAAACTTGGTCAAGGGCCAACAGATATTGAAGCTTGAGCCATTGTATTTTCTCTAGAGGAATGTATTTGCTTTTAATGTTTATAGGATTGTACACATTTTGAGCACCAACTCATATCTAGATTGTAATATCTCATTTATTGTAATAAGCCTTGGTCGTAGGATGCTTAGTTTTGATATGAAATCACTAAGATAGTCTGGAGAGAAGGATTGAGAATCCCCCTCATGTATAAATCTATGTAAACTAGGCCCAAATGAGGTTTTTGTTAATAGTTTTTGAGAGAAGAAGCTAAAATCTATTAAGAGTTGTTTAACTCCTTGCAAATATTTGCTAAAGGAATATAATAGAAGAAGAGAATTTCCTTCAGATTTTTGGGCATGCTTGTTTTTGAGTAATTGGGTAATTTTCGTGTTAATTATCTATGTGTTTTATGTGTGTGTATGCATCTAAATGGCTTGTTGAATGAATCCTTAATTTTTATTTAATTTTCAATTGTTTCTTTTCTGAAATCTCAGTGCAAGGAGTGCACAGTGCCCATGCAAGGAGTGCGGAGGTCGAACCGTTACAGGTTCAGAAGCTCAAGATAGATTGCATAAGTTTACGCAAAGTGGGTGCAAGGAGTGTTCAACTAATAATAAGAGTATAAAATCTCAGAGAGGAGACTCGTGCAAAGAGTGCAAAGAGCCAACACTTAGTTAAGTTTTGAAGAAGCTCGGAGGAGAGATAACACAAGAGTGTGCAAATCCTATGCAAAGAGTGCATAAGGCAAGAAAAGTCTAATTTCTATACTATAATTGAAGCACAAGTGGGTGCCAAAAGGTTCGAGTGTTTTTAAGAGAAAAACTCAGGAGAGAAAGCACAAGGTGTGTGCCAGAATCTGAGTTCTTTAAGTGAAGAAGCTTAAGGAAGAGAATTTATCTTTGTTTTGAGGTGGACAGATGAGATATGTTTGGGGGAAGTATAGAATCCTGGAGTTCCAAAGTATATCACAACCATTGGATGTTGGGAAAAGTATGGACCTTTGATTTGTGGGACCTCCAAGAATTTGCCAATTTGACATTCGGAGGATTTGGAGTATTGTGCCATAAAAACTCTCGAAGCTCAAAGTTCTGAAGCGCTAGTCTGGGGATTCGCAAGTTTGACGTTCAAAGGTTTTGGAATGTGTTGAGGTAAAAAATATTGAATCCCGAAGCTGCAGAGTGTTGAAGTTGTTGCTTATAAAATTTTAATCCCCAGGTATTGGCTCGAGGTCAAGTGGAACCTCCATTGGAGTAAAAACACCCTCGCAAACCTAATTTTTTGTGCAGGTGTTGAAAGAAAAGGCTTGTGGTAAGGAATTATAAGGGTTCAATGGGAACCTGAGAGCCACTTCATCTCTTATGTAAATCAATCCTAGATCGGGAGGTCACACGAGACCCCGTAGGAGGGGAGGGTGTTTGAATCAGTCACGTTGATTCCACCATCTATTGATCGTGATATTTCCCATATTTTGCATTTTCTTTCTTCTCTACTTTTTTATTGCTTTTCTCCATTTTCTATTTTTGTCTTTATTTTTATAATTTTTCTTTCATAATATCTACTATAGTACACTATATACATGTCTTTCTTACTACACTGTAACTTTTAAGGGTTAGTAGTTCGATTGTCCTTTTACAGTTTCAGTCGACTACCATTGATCATTCCTTTCAATTATGTTACTCCCAAGTCCTTTAGTTGTACATATCCCCCATATGTGATAGTATTTACTTCATATGGCCCTATCCAATGCATTCTAAACATACCAAGGTGTTGGAAACATTTACTGTCATAGAGTAGAACTAGGTCTCCCTCCTTCAAACTCTTATTTTTAATATGTATGTCATGTCAACTTTGTCTCTTGCTTTCTATACTTCCTGGTGAAATCCTTCTTGTATCTTTTCCTCTTCCATTTCCATTAATTTAATTAGCCTCTCCTCTATTGCACCTCTTTTTTTCATGTTGGTAATTGTTGCTATGCACAGATTGGGTACCAAAAATTCTAATGGCAACATTGCTTCCTACCCATGCACCAATCTTAATGGTGTATATCCTGTCAAATTTTTACATGTGGTCCTATATTCCCACAACAGTACTGGTATTTTCAAGTCCCAATCATCCATCTTGACATTGTAGATCTTAGTCCAACAAGATCAAGAGAAAATGAAATGAAAGTGACCTTGGATTTTCACTTTATTTTATAGATGATTTTAGGGGCTAAATTTCGTTCATGGGCTAATTTTCCAAGGTTTTCCCAAAACAAGATTCGTTATTCTAAAAATGATTCGCCCAAATTCTACAGGATAAAATGATTTTACCTTAAAAATCACCAAACTTTTATACAAACTATATAAAATCCTTATAAATTTGAATATTTTTACAATAATATCGCCAAACATTTTATAGTTAGCATATGAAGAATTAGTAAGATTCGCCAAAGTTTCTACATTTAAAAATAAATTTCCATCCTTAAAATCATCCCTGCTTTATTTTTGACATATGGAGGGAATGCAACAAAATAGTCAATTTCTACATCGTTATTTTTTATCGATGATATTTTTCATTGAGTTTTCTTCATGCTTGCATATGTTTTTCATCTCTTACATCATCTTATGACACAAAATATGATGCAAAATCATCAAACAAACATCACACATGCCAAAGAAGAATTCTTTCAATCAAATATGACAGGGCTCTTTGATGTAGTAGTATTGGGTGAATCACATGTCAAATAACAATTATTCTAGTGAAATGGGTTCTCAATTAGGCGTTGAATGCATATCATCTATCATATGTTGTTAAAATTATAGTTTGTTAAAATTTACCATTTTGATGATACAAAGGTTATGGAGTGCATATAAGGAAATAATTTAAATGTAACATAATGAATATGTAACACAGTCACCCACCTGATAGAAACCTATAGACTTATTTTTTCAATGGGATTGTTTGTCATATTTTGAAAAATGGTACTACCAATATCATGATTATTTTTCCATGATATTTTTTAAAATCTTTTAGTGTCGATATAGTTATGTTTCTTAGGGTGTTTTTTTAAAAGGTCATTTTTAGGTCATTTTTTTTTAATATTGGTGATATTGATATACACTATTTGTTTTCCAATGGCTATTTTTAAAAATATTTTCAATGTTGGTATAGTAATGCTATTTTGTTCTTCTCTTTTTAATTGGTGTCTTGTTTTTTTATTTTTTCTTTTAAAGGTGAAAGAATAGCTCCACTTTTTTCATTGTCTACTTTTTTTAGGGATTCGAGTATCAAATTTTTTTAATGGTTATATTTAGATTTTTT
>CBVK0101627976.1:0-13013 GCA_900067695.1 Picea abies
TAATCATGAAAAAATAAAAATAGTTAATGAAAAAAATTGATGTTGCTATAGCCATCTCTAATCATGAAAAAATAAAAATAGTTAATGAAAAAAATTGATGTTGCTATAGCCATCTCTAAAAGAAAATATATAAACAAGAAAGCCCTTGAAAAAAAAAAATGGCATTATCACTTCAATTTGGATTTTTTTGTTTGTTTGAAAAGGTAGCCCTTAGAAAAAATTGTTGATACTAGTATTATCGTTGTTTAAAAAATGACCAAAAAACACCTTTTAGAAACCCCCCACATACGATTACTTCATTGAAATTTAAAAAGTTTTAAAAAATAGCATAGAAATAAAATGATACTAATAACACCACTATTTGATTTGGGATTATATTTCAAAAATATTTTACCAAATTAAGTGGTTTTGGACCTATAGTTTTTTTTAGACAATAGTTGTTACCAAGTAGATAATCATATTCTATTTGTTTTTCTTTAAGGGGGAAATAAAGGAAATATAAATACCATGTTAATCTGAAACAAAAGGTGGCATAAAGACATTTCTATTATTTTTCTCAATAACATTGAAAAAAGTTCAATGATAAAAAAAAAACACATGGACGTTTCAACTATGAACATGAATGAAAACATCAAGAATCTAGCTTGACAACATTAGCATTACAAAGAGTTAAAGAATTATTTCAAAACCATATAGGGAAGTTATAAAATAAGGACTTTATTCACCTCTCCAATTAAATTTTAGGGAAAGAAGTATGCATTTTATAAATGCTTTGGCATTTATAAAATGCATACTTCTTTCCCTAAAATTTTATTGGAGAGGTGAATAACGTCCTTATTTTATAACTTCCCTATATGGTTTTGAAATAACTTTTTGTAATGCAAATGTTGTCATGCTAGATACTTGATTTTCTTTTCTCGTTGATGTTTATATGTTTATAGTTGAAAGGTTTCTTTCAATGTTAGAGTATTTACTGAGAAAAATAATAGAAATTTTTTTATGCCACCTTTTGTTTCATTAACATGGTACTTACATTTCCTTTATTTTTCCCTTATAATAGAACATGATTATTTATTTGGCAAGAACTATTGCCTAAAAAAAACTATAGGTCCAAAATCATTTAATTTGGTAAAATATTTTTGAAATATGACCTCGAATTAAATAGTGGTGCTACTAGTATCATTTTTTTTCTATGCTATTTTTTTTAACTTTTTAAATTTCAATGAAATAATTGTATGTGGGGGGTTTCTAAAAGGTGTTTTTTGTCATTTTTTGAACAACGATAATACTAGTATCAACAATTTTTTCTAAGGGTTACTTCTTCAAACAAACAAAAAAATCCAAGTTGAAGTGGTAATGCCATGTTTTTTTTGCATTTAGATTTTAGTAAACTCTCCACTATTCATTACAAGGATGTTAATATATCTAAGAATCTATGAAGGGTGATTTGTCTAGTTTGTCTCAATCTAAAATCAAGAAGAAACTATAAAAAGATGTCAAATGAGTAAAGAACTAAATGTATATTAGTTTGAACAAACAAAATCACTCTTTATTGATAATATACATGATGTTTATCCTTATTTTTCAAATAATAAGACTAAAAATGTCATTGTTCAGTTTCAAAAAATTATAAACAATGAGACTCAACATCAAAAAAGTTGGCAAATCATAGGAAGAAGTGTTATACCAATCCTGATAAATAGTTGTCTTTGATAGATTATATATCCCAAAATAATACATTTCTACCTCATTTTGTGTGTAAATCTAAGAACATCAAGTGGGAGAATTTTGTTCATGTCCATCTAGTGAGTTGTATGGTGTATAATAAGAAAATGCTTCCTAATGTTTATATATTGATTACTAATGCAATAAATTATTTTACTTCGACATGTACAATAAGTTAATAATTTCTTACAAAATGGAAAATCCATATTTACAAGTTCTACATGTGTGACTAAACAATACATTAAACAATACATGGAAAAAAACAAAACTGGGTTGTTTTGTTTATATCTGTCTATGTTTATTAAGTTTGAGGTTTTCTATAAAGTTAAATTTGGCTTCCTGCTTGTCATGCATAGTCATAATGAAATTAATCAAAAAAAAATAAATTGTTGATTCTCTATTTGTTTGAGAAGAAGAATGCACGGATAATTCCATGTATATTTTCCATTATTAGGAAAGCCTAAAACCCTAAGCCCAATAAATCTATATATTTTAGATGTAAGTAGTGTGATTTTAACATAAAAAAATGTTAAAAAAATAAATTAGCATAGATTTAAACACCATTTTGTGATTAAAAGAAAAGGTTGAATGTATAATAATAATCTAGGGAAAGAAATATTGCGACTCTATTGAATGGTATCATAAATTATTGGGGATGTGGGAAGTTGTCATCAAATGGGAATGTTAATATAATAACATATTACTCCAGCATTAATTCTATATCTCTAGTCATCATTAAGGGGGATGCTAGAATGTGTTAAGGATTTCCTAGTGGTATCATGTACATGCATATGGCATTTTGTAAAGTTATTCTTCAATAACTATCTATCTTGTAAAAAGGGTTTATCCCTCATGCATCATGGGAATTGTTCTCCTTTAACTCTATCATATATAATAAAGCTAAAGGAGGCCCTTTAGGTGTGAAAATGTAATGTGAGGTAATGTATATGTGGGGAGGTTATTGCATTGTAAAATTGGAGAGTTTACCTGAAGAATAGAAGATCATCTTCTGTGGATGTTTCCCCACATTAGGGTTTTATCACATAAACCGTGTCCCCCTTCTCTCTTTTATTTCTTTCATTATTTGATTTATTAATTTACTCGATCCTTTTTACAAGAGATTTGTTATGATCCAACGCCTTAAAAATGATAAAAAGTCAATAAATATAGTCCACTTCGAAGGGGAAACCTCCTTTTACAATATATCTAATTCAAAAAACAATATGAGATGAGATAATATGATAGGTCTCCTTGGTATATATATATATATATAGGATACAAAGGGTAAAAATATAATGAAATGGTACCATTAAGGTTTCTAGTCGACATACAATTATAACACTATAAATGTAATAATTCAATATCTAGGTCTTAATAAGGGGTTTTACACATAACATGGGACTTTTTCCATGTTTTAACATGACCCTCCCCTTAAAAAAACTTTTTTCCTCAACACTTGACTAACCAAGGGTGTTTCTGCATGAAGAACTCATCTTCCCATGTTGCCTCTTCCATTGGTAGATTCTTCCATTTGATGAGGTACTTTGGAATTGCTCGATTTCTCAGCTAATCAATCCATTTTTCAAGTATTTTTTCCAGTTCTAGTATGATTTTCCTTCTTCATTAATATTTGGTAAAACATATTTGGACTGAGATCTTGTTTTCGATTACATTCTTTAATAAAGAAAAATGGAAGACTGTATGTACACGTGAATATGGAGGAAACTCCAATTTGTAAGCCATACTTCTAATCCTTTGAAAAACCTTATAGGGGCCATAATATTTAGGTGTTAATTTATTTTCCTTATTTTTATACTGGATGGACATCTATTTATATGGTTGTAGCCTCATAAATACTCAATCCACCACTTCAAATTCTCTTTCACTGCGATGTTGATTTGTGTGTTGTTTCATATTATTTTATGTCATAAGCAAGTTGTCCTTAAATAGTTTGAGAACCTCTTGTTGCTTCCCTATGTAGTCCTCCACTGCTTGAACCTTTGTATTCCCCTTCAAGGGTGATGTAATGGATGGACAATGATACCCATAAAGTGCCATAAATGGGGACATTTTTTATGAAGTATGGAAAGATATGTTGTACCACCATTATGTCAAGGGAAACCACTTGACCCATTGTTTCCTTTTATTATATGCAAAGAAACAAATATATCCTTCTATAAATTTATTCACAATCTCAGTTTTCCCATTGGATTGAGGGTGGTAAGATGAGTTGTGAACCAATTGAGTACCCAAACAAGAAAATAATTCAGTCAAAAAATTTCCAATGAAAATTGGATCTCTATCACTTATAATGATCTTGGGGACTCCATGTAGCTTTTGAAGTATTTCAATGAATGTTGTGGCTACTGTACTTTCTTTAAAAATATGATAAAGAGAGAAAAATGGGAATACTTTTTCAGTTGATCAACTACTACCATGATGACAATATTTTCTTTGAATTTGGGTAAACCTGTAATAAAAGCCATTGAAACTTCTTCCCAATGTTGACTTCATATAGATGAAGGTTGTAGGAGACTTGGCGTCTTGATTGTATCTGCTTTATTCTATTGGTAGAAAAAAAATTCAGAAACAAAATTTTGAAAATCATTTTCCATACCTTCCCAAAAACATTCCTTCTTGATCCTATGGTACATTTTAAAGAATCATGAATGCACCCCTATGTGATAAGTCTGCAATTCTAGGAGGACCTTATGTTTGAGTTGGTAATTCTTACATAAATATTGGTGATAATGATATCATAGAAATAAATTTTCCATATAAAATGATCTAATGAACTAGGGTCCTCTTGTATTTTTTGAATGATATTGCATACCTCTTGATATTTCTTCCATTATATCCTTACTTCTTCCACCCAATCAGATTGCGAAATAGGAATAGCACATAGTGAACCTTTTGTTTCTTCTTCTTTCCTTGAAAGGGCATATTCCACAACATTATATTTCCTTTTTGGTAGATAGTTTCAAATTCATAACCTGGCATATTTGTAACCCATTTTTGTTTCTCTTCTGAAGATAATCATTGATCAAATAAGTACTTCAAACTATCATGATATTTTTTTTACTTTAAAGGTTCTTCCTATTAGGTAAGGGAATCATTTTTGAATTGCATGTAGTATGGCCAAATTTTTTTTTTATAAATGGGTCTGAGTAAGTTTTTCCTTTAAGTTGGATTATCTCAAAGGAAACAAGCCTTCCTTCTTGAATTCAAACTGAACCAATAACATGGATTGAGGCATCACACTCCATAATAAATGTTTTTGTAAAGTTAGGTGTGATTGGAATGGGAGTTGTACACATAGCTTCCTTAAGTTTTTCAAAATATTTGGTTGTTGCTTTAGTCCAAGAAAATGATTCCGTATTAAATAATGTTGTTATAGGTGTTTCTATTTGACCATAGTTTTTTCAAAATAGTGTCAATGTCCTATCAATTCTAAGAATACTCTAAATTTATTCAAGGTTTTTGGAACTGGCCATTCCCTCATAGATTTAGTTTTTTTAGGGTCCACTTTTACACCTTCATGAGATATAATATGACCCAAATATTCCACTTATTTAAACCCAAATTAACACTTGGAAGGATTTGCATAAACTTGTTTCTCTTCCAATAGTTGTAATACTTTGTCAACATGTTGTACATGCTCTTCCCAAGATTTGTTGTAGATTAGTATGTCATCAAAAAATACTAACATAAATTTTTCAAGGGCTTGAAAATAGAATTAATCAAGATTTGAAATGTTGAAGTTGCATTAGTAATTCCAAATGGAATAACCAAAAACTCATATTGACCTTCATGTGTTCTAAAATTTGTTTTGGGATTGTCTTCCTTCCTCATTCTTATTTGATGATATCTCGAATGAAGATCCAACTTAGTAAATAATTTTTCTCCAAGAAATTCATCAATGACAGGAATAGGAAATTTATGTTTAATGGTAATTTTGTTGAGTTGTCTATAATTTGGACACATACCCCATGAACCATAATTTTTTGTAACCATCACCAATGTTGAAGAGAAAGAACTTTAGCTAGGTTGAACGGTTCTGACCTCTAACATTTTCTGGATCATATGCTCCAACTCACTCTTCTGTGCATATGGATATGTATAATGCCTAATGTTAGGTGGTACACTTCCTAGTTGCAAATGAATAGCATCGTAATGATCTCAAGTAGGTGGAATATTCTTAGGAATTTCATCAAATACCTTGGAATGATTGCTGATAACTATTTGGAGATCTAACGAAGAGGAGGATATAGATGTTTGAAGATCAAGTAAGAAAACTTTTTCAATTACACTATGGTGTCCCTTTCCGAGTAATTGTTTAACATTGTTAGATATTATCACTTTAGAGGGTTTCCCTTGGATACCTATAATCTCAATTTCCTTGTCATCTAAGGAAAATCTCATGATCTTGAAAATTAACGGTTGTTGTTCCCAATGATTATAACCATTGGACCCCTAATACAACATCAACACCACCAACTTGGATGGAAATCATAGGGCTATCCAAAAAATACTACCCCATGTTGAGATTAATAATATGGAATTTCCTTGAACAATTTATGGTACCTCCATATGAAATCATTACTTGAAACTGTGGTATAGAATATACAAAGTAATTGAGATATTTTTCTAATCTATAATTGATGAAATTATCAGTACTACCAAAATCAATCAATATTGTTACCTTTTTATTTTTGATGTATCCTTATATCTTGAGGGTTTATGGAGTACTGATGCTAGCCAATGAATGACGAGATATTGTTGGAGTAGTATCTTCTATATCTAGATATTATGGTGGTTCCAATTCATAATCTTATTCCTCTTCACATTTTATGTAGAATAATTTATTCTCACCCCATGTATGCCCCTTACTGTACTTGTTGTCACAATTGAAACATAGTCCATTTTCTCTTCTTTCATCCATTTGTTGAGGTGTCAACCTTGTCGGTTGAGGTACAGTTGTCTTATGAACCCCAAATGTTCTCTACTTCTTGTGCATGCTCCAATGGTATACTTATGTGTATCCTTATTCTTGGCTTTATAATATTTGTAGGATATCTTAATAAAATACCATGTTTAATGTCCTCTTTTAATCCACCCATGTAAGCTTCCAACAAATTTTCATTACTTATGTCATCCCCCCTTGTGGCCAATACATAAAATTATGAATTATTACCTTCAATATCACCTAAGTGCTTGATTCTTGTCAATTGACTGAAGTATTCATGTTCCCAAACTTTCCCATATTGTGCTTCTAAGTCTCTTGTAAATAAACCCCAAGTATAATGATATAAAAGGGGATTCCTTTTAACTACCCATTCATACCATTGATATGGTTTTATCTCAAAGTTCAAAGTTTCTATGTGAATCCTTTTCTTATCAATGTTACTCTATTTGGTTCACCCAAGTAAAGATATATGTTCCATCAAACTTCTTCAATTCAATCTTGGGAAATTTTCATTTAGGATTCCCACCATAATTAATGCCACTATTAGAGTTAAATAAACTTGAAATATTCTTATTATTAGTAGGTTGTTCAAAATGAATACTACCTATATTTTCATGAATTCCTTGCATTTTGATATCTCCTCTAGGGAGTCTCTCATCCAAAGCATGAAATATCATGGAAGACGTGTAATTTTGCAATTCCGTCATGGCTTTTTATATTTCTTATTTATTTTCATCCATCTTCTTTTTTAGGTCATTCTTATTTTCATCTGTCTCCTTATCCATATTATATTCCATTTCATCCATATTTATTTTCATATTTTCATCCATATTATGTTTCATTTGTTCCATATTTCTTTTCATCTCTTCCTTATTTTCATCCATCTTCGTTTCCATGTCATTCTTATTTTCATTCATCTTCTTCTCCATCTATTTCCTATTTTTAGTGATCTTATTTTCCATTTGTTCCCTATTTCTGGTGATCTTCTTTTCCATCTGGTGATAAATCTCTTGTATTTCATCTTGAGTCATGGTTGATCTCTCTGGAGGTTTAGTTGCTGACGTAAATTTTGGAGGATCCTTTGGAGCCATGTGAGAAAAAAATAATTCTCCTATTTTTCCTCTTTTTCACAAATTTTGAATCACCAAAAATAGATATTTCAATAAAGAAATGTGCCAATTGTAAGTTACATACCTTTCAAACGCTTAATTAGGACTGAGGAAAAGAAAGATGTGTGTTGGGAAAGTGTGTCCGAACATAGTGGGTATTGAAAACAACTTGTTGAGTTTGTAATTTTCTTGAGAATGAAGTTGGTATGTCTGTGAGTGATTATTATTGAGGAAAATACTAAGTAAATTTTTTAAATGTTGTGTGAGCACTCCTATTGTAGATGGATTTTCTAGATCCCCTGGTAGAGAGATTTATGGTCGGTCTTTTTTGGAGCCCTAGAGGGGATGGAGATTGTCTGAAAGATCACACTGTAGGAAGGGCATTTAATCCCTTGGGTTTTGCAGACTAATGGGGAAGAAATATGGGAGATTGGAATTGTTGTAGGAGTCATGTCACTGTGTTTTAGTGGGTTTTGAGTTACTTATAGTGGATTGTAGAAACATGTAGGAGCCTGACTATCCTTATGGACTCATAACACTGTCTCGGGGGTGACTTGATACTAAGAGAATTAGAGAAACATAGTTTATGGTTGGGAGGAACATCCTTCATCTACAACCTACTGTGTAAAACATTTTCAAGGTAAGTGTTTTGATAATCGGTCCTGTTCAAGTTTTAATGTTATGACAGAATGTTGCAGTTACTCGGTATGTTATATGTATGAATGTTGTGGTGTGTGTTTATTTACTACTGTGCATGTTTAAACCATTTTCATTCATGTTTCTATGAAATAATGTTAATAGCATGCATGTATTTCATGATGCACATAATTTCCACATTTAAATCAAATATTAGTTGATTTGGTAGTGACATGGCCCAACCACAAATTTGGGTACATCACAGATTGGTATCGGAGCAAAGTTTTCAACGTCAGACCCATATGGGCCAAACACTAGTGAGAATTTGCTAAATTTGTTGTTACATAGTTTGATCTGTGTTGAAGTTTGGGAAAATGGTAAAATCATTGTGAAATCCCCAAAATTCTTAGCAAATTCAGGTCAAATTTGCACTCATAATAGTTTAAGAGATGATTAATGGGATTGATCTATAAGTTGCAGAGTTAGAAATTGGTTTGGGAGGTAGAATTTCATATTTTCATGGTGATTGTGAAGTTTGGTGAACTGACATCCCATATCGCTCGACTTGGTGATCAATGCCCAAGATTCATCTGCAGGTTTAAAGAATTTCGTGAAGTAAAATAATTTTCAAGATTGCTAAAGAAGAATTTGGAGTTTGGAAAAGTTTAATGGATCATCAGTCAAGATCATGATGATATTGAGATCAATTGTAACATCCCTGAAAACCCACGTCGGGCCATGCTACTCTAGAAAACACTTTCATCCTCTACTCAACATATTGTAACATACCCATCATCCAACTAAGCTATGCCAAATAAATTTTCCGAACTACATGCAATTAAAACATATACACACAGAACTCTTGTGGAACTTTATATATATAACATAAATAGACAAATGCATTATGTAAATGCACATATTCATACAGAAATAACAGTAAACATATACATGTAGCATATACAGGAAATACCCATAAATATAAAGACAGTTATAACCACAAATAGGATAAACCCATAAAAATAAACACATAAACAATAATGCAACATGTAAATTTATCACACAATTGACATTTATATTGGTAATAATATCACCAACTCCATGCAGACCTTCCACTAACCTCCCACCCTTAGACCACACTTCTGATCACTCTCAATAGTGGGTCACCCCTGATCTGGGACTCAACTCCACTTGGGTAAAGGGATTCTTAACCAAGATGACTATCTCAAACAACAGGAAATATTTTTTCACAGGTGCCAACTCAAACTAACATCCTAAAATCCCTCATTCCCCACATGCCTATCCCACGCCAAGAAGTGTGCCCCTTCTCTGCTCAACAGTCCTTTAGCTGCCCCACTTCCTTTCTTGGCTTCAACAACAGGCCAGACATGAAGTCTCAGCGCCTTGTAGCTACAGTTTAGCACCTTCGTAAATCGATTCTCAGCAATATCTCACCCAGAGAGATTTCTCATGGGCCTGAACACCTTCCTCTTCAATATCCCCCGGGCCTAATAACCCACTTCTTCATTCCATCAGACATGTTAACCAGGTACACAAACAGGTAGGGTTATGGATGCAGGTTCATGTATAGTGTCATGAAGGTATGGAGGACATCTCAATGAGTGTGTGAATGATGATGGAGTGATTGACTGAATGATGGAAGAAATGATGGGAAATGAACAAATTCCAAACTATATGTATGCATATCCCCAACTTGACGCTTGTCATGTTGGGAGCTACTTTGGTCCACTTGTCCCCATCCTTAGAACTTAGGATAAAATAATTATCCATACTTTATGATTTAATAAATATTAATATAATATTCATTTTTTTCTTAAGCTCCCTAGATTATCCCTTTTCCTTAAAGTTTAGCACCCCCTTTCCCTAACGAGTGGATTTTAGTCCCCCATACTCTTTTATCGTGGTCGTTTTGCGCACAATGATGTATTTTATATTAATTATGAGACATATACAAAAATAGGCTCACTGGCCTTTAACATCTAGGCTCTCCGGCCTAATCAAAACATAAGCATCCTAGCTTATAATAACTGGCTCACCAGCCTATAAAACACAACATATTCATAAAGGCTCCCTAGCCTCAAAATCATGTGCACTTAAGTTGTTGGGCGCAATATCCTGGAATGTGCACACTTCATCATTTTAATGCGCGGTACATGCACACACTATACCATGGAAGGTGCATACAAAAATGATATCAAACAACTCACCAACTTACATACATTTTTATTTACATTTACAATTGGGTTCAACCTAGGGATATTACAATACCCTCCCCTTATTTATGGACTATCCTCAGTGCATTATGTACACATATAAAACAAAATTTTCAACAATCCTAAAAACGATGCAGGTATTCTACCTGCATAGCATCCTCGTGCTCCCAAGTAGCATTCTCAGGACTGTACCAGGTCCATAGGACCTTTACAAGCCCTATGGCTCAATTCCAGAGCTGTTTGATTTTCTAGACCAGAATGTGTATCGGATGCACTTGGAAAGTGCCTTCTTGCTCCACCTAAATCACATTCCAATCAATAACATGATTAGCATCAAGTATATATTTCTTGATAAATGATACATGGAATACATTATGAACAGGCATATATGCAGGCAATGCAATCATCTAATCTGTTGGACCAATCCTCTCTAGGATTTCAAATGGCCCACAATAATGAGCTACCGACTTTGAACAATTTCCCAACTTCAGGGAACTTGTGTTGGCTTTCACTTTCAAGAATACATGGTCCCCAACTTTAAATTCCCTATGAGTTCTTCCCTTATCAGCATATATTTTCTGCCTATCTTGGGAAGCCTTTAAATTTTGTTTTATTTTCAACATTTTCTCCTCCATTTCTCTGATTAAATCTGGCCCAATCACTAATCTATCTACTGGATTATCCCATCTTATCTGTGTGTTTCACTTTCTGCCATAAAGTGCCTCAAATGGGCTTATATTTAGAGATGTTTGGTACCCATTGATATAAGCAAACTCTAATAAGTGTAGGTAGTCTTTCCATTTTGATGGTTTATCCATCACATACATCCTCAACATATCCTCAATCACTTGATTCACCCTCTTTATTTTTCCATCTGATTCTGGATGATAAGTTGTGCTAAAATTCAAATTTTTTGCAAATCCATTAAATAATTCTTTCCAAAAATTTGAGGTAAATATTGGATTTCTATCATACACAATTGTCTTGGGTATACCATGCAATCGAGAAATTTCTCTCGTATAAATATTAGTGATGTTGGATGCCTTGTGAGTGAGCTTAACTGGAATAAAATGGGTATCTTTAGTAATCTTATCCACCACTACCATGATAGAATCATGTTGTTTGTTTGTTCTGGGCATTTTGGTGATGAAATCCATTGTTACAACTTCCCATTTCCACTCAAGAATGGGTAATGGATATAGCAAACCAACTGGGTGTCTATGCTCAACTTTACCTTTTGACATTCCAAACATTTGGAAATAAAATCAACAACTTCTTTCTTCATTCCTGACCAATAATATTGGCTCTTGACAGCTACAATAGTTTTTTGATAACCTGGGTGCCTAGCATAAGGTACATTATGCATTTCTCTCAATATCTGATTTTTCAATTCATGGGAATTTGGTACATAAATGTTTCCCCTATACATGAGAATTTCATCATTATCTAGCTTGTATTCTTCAATTTTCTGCTGTAAATTACCTTGTTGTAATTTTTTGTTGTTGCATGCAATTCATGCACTCTTCTGCTGAGTGCATCAACCACTTTGTTCTCTTTCCCTTTGATATGTTTTATATCAAAGTCATATTCACTTAGAAATTATAACCATTTTCTTTTCCTAGCATTTAGATTTGATTGACCAAATAAATATTTCAAACCATTATGGTCTGTCCTGAGCTCAAACCTTTTCCCCATGAGGTAATGTCTCCATTTCCTCAAGGCATGCACTATGGATGCCAACTCCAAATCATGAGTAGCATAGTTTCTTTCATGCTTCTTCAACTTCCTTGATTCATAACATATAACAAACCCATTTTGAGTGAGGACTCCACCAAATCTTTCCTTACATGCATCTTTGGATACAATGAAGTCTTCATTTGGGTCTACAATCCTTAGAATTGGATCACTTGTCAATAATTGTTTCAAGTGTTGGAAACTCTTCTCATAATCCAATGTCCATTTAAACTTCACACCCTTCTTTTGCAAGGAAGTGATTGGGTGTGCAATATTTGAGAATCCTTCAATAAATATCCCATAGTAGCCTACAAGGTCCATGAATGATCTAACCTCTGTCACATTCTTTGGCACTAACCATTTTCTAATGGCTTATATCTTCCTAGGATCCACTGCTATCCCATCCTTTGAAATGATATGTCCCAAATAATGAATTTGCTTCTGATAAAATGAGCACTTGCTCAATTTGGCATACAACTGATGCTCCCTTAATACATGTAACACCATCCTCAAATTATTCTCATGCTCTTCTTATGACTTAGAATATATAAGAATGTCATCAAAAAAGACAATGACAAACTTGTCTAAATATTCTCGGAAAACACCATTCAT
>CBVK0101627977.1:0-12951 GCA_900067695.1 Picea abies
TGAGTAGAAAAACTCAACCAAATAATCATCCTATTTACTCTGTTGACACCAAATTTGGCTCCTTTATTTTTTATAATAACTTGTGTTTTGAAGAGGGGAAACCAACAATTTTCATGTTTGTCAAAGACAAAACTGAGCATTGAACAGAGGGAATTAGAAATCAAAAAAACATCGTAGAAGATGAAATGTGGAATATTAGTTTTGATGGAGCTGCTAGCAGGGAAGGAGCTGGAGCTGGTGTGTGGATTAACCCTACCAATGTGGGTACAAAACTATGTTCTTACAAGATCGCTTTCAATTATACCAAGAATATGGCCAAATATGAGGCACTGATTTTGGGTTTGAGGACTCTAAAGGAATTGGGTGCTAGAAGGATAGATGTACATGGGGATTATGAGCTCATCATTAACTAGGTAAAGGGTATATATCAGTCCAAGCATCCTATATTGAGAGCATATAGAAATTTAGTGCTTGATCTCCTTGAAGAGTTTTCATAATACAATTTGTTAGTGATTCCTAGTGGGAAAAATCAAATTGCAGATGCTCAAGCTACTTCAGCTTTGGTTTTCAAAATTCCAATTTTTCCAAATAAGAAGTATGAAATTGAATTCAAACATAGGCCAACAATACCCGATAACACTAAATATTGGCAAGTGTTTGAAGACGAAAAATAGGTGGAAAAATTTCTTCAAATGAGTGATGAATTTGCTAATGTAAATATTGATGATGAGTGTTGTTCTGAAGTAAACGAAGACGCAGTTGTGTTCAACAATAATGACCTTTTTCAGAATCAGATAGTTGGTAGAGATATAGTGTAGCTAAAAAATAACATTATTCCCAAAGGCTTGGTCCCATTGGAAAAACTTTTTTATGACAATGATGTAGCCGAAAATCCTATAATCACTGCAAACGATGAGGATATAGAAGATTGCAACATTGGAACTCAAGAAAATCCCAAGATTATCAGACTGTCAAAAATGTTCAATCCATAAATCAAACAGAGGTATATCGGCCTTATGAAAGACTTCAATGATGTCTTTGCATGGAGTTATGAAGATTTGAAGGTCTATGATACTAAGGTAATTCATCGTGTAATTCCCATCAAGGATGATCAGAAACCTTTCAAGCAAAAGTTGAGATGAATCAACCCATTGTTGCTGCCATTGATTGAAAAAGTGGTAAGGAAATTGTTTGATGCAAAGATTGTTGTGTCCTTAAGATTTTCCAAGTGGGTGGCTAACCTTATGCAGGTCAGGAAGAAAAGTGGCAAGATAAGATTGTGTGTAGACTTTCAGAATCTAAACAGGGTGTCTCTCAAAGACAATTATTCGCTTCCTAAGATGGATTACATCCTACATAAGTTGTTTGGATCTCAAAAGATGTCGATGCTTGACAGTTTTTTTGGATACAACCAGATTATGGTGCACCGAGATGACTGGGAGAAGACAACTTTTACAACACTTTAGGGTACTTTCATGTATGAAAAAATACCTTTTGGGCTTATGAATGCTGGAGCGACTTTCCAAAGGGCCATGGACATAGCCTTTGTCGATGAGAAGGATAAGTTTATTGTGATTTACTTGGATGATATCACTATGTTTTCAGATTCCGATGATCAACATCTCGAACATCTAAGAAAGGCTTTCCATAAATGTTGAAAGTTTAGCATCTTGTTATATCCAAAAAAATCAAATTTTGGAATGCAAGAAGGAAAATTGCTTGGACACATCATTTCAAAAGAAGGCATAAAAATAGACCCCAGCGGAGTGGCAGAAATCCTAAAGATCAACACTACCAAGAGCAAGAAAGAGGTGCAGTCTTTCCTAGGAAAGGTAAATTTTCTTAGAAGGTTGATTCCCAACTTGGCTGAGATTATAAAGCACATCACAAACATGCTCAAGAAAGGTAATGAAATAAAATGGACTCCTAAAGCTAGGAAGTCATTTGAGGATATTAAGGTGGCGTTGACAAAATCTCTAGTGTTAGAAAGCCCGGATTTCGCAAAGGACTTTATCTTGTTCTCCTTTGCCTCAGAACACACCATTGATGGTGTTTTGAGACAAAAGGATGAGTAGAACTTTGAAAAGCTCATAGCCTATTTCAGATGAAAATTGAAGCCCAAAGTGAAGGCCCTAAGTTTATGCTAAGTCTGGTTGTAATTATGTCAAGAAGGTCTGGGATGAGTCTTTTTCCTCATTTTAGAATCTGTAAATCAAATAAATCCCAATGGTCAAGCACCTGGTATGTCATTCTTTGCCACCTCACCGGTAGGATAGCATCCCCATTGGATCCAGTTGTTAGCACCGTAATTTTTACAGTTAGAATCAGTCTTAGATGAGTCGTAGTTGTCGTGTCAAAGCATGTGAGGTCAGGAGCCGAATGACGAATGGGTCAAAGTCAGCAAGTAGCGGGTCTAGCCCTTGGAGTCGGGAAAGGGTGTAATGATTAGTTATATTCGACTTGTAAAGGTCCTTTTCCCAAAATATCGAGTCCTGACAGAAAAGGGGAATTTACGTGTCACAGATCGAGGCAAGTTGTTGGGATAAAGGTCATGTTGATTGATATAATGAACATCATCACTTAATTATGAAGTCGAAAAGGTAAAAAATTACGGTGCTCATATCATGTATACTCTGTCGCTCTTATCATTTGTACTTTGAACACTTCGAAGTGTACCCATCGCACGAGTTTGTTGCACAAATATTCAACCCACTTCCAAACTTCTCGTCACCATATGTTTATCGTCCTCTACCATGATTCCTTTCTTTACTCATTCAAGTATAAATACTAGTCACCTGGCATTAATCAACGAATATATGGAGATAAAGGCATCTTTTGAATAGGTCGGATGTATGCGCTTTTGTGAAAATATCAAAGGGTACAATGTGAAGCTGGCTGAACAATTCTCCATAAGTTTAATGGGTTCTGCGCGACCATTGCGAGAATCACCTTCCGAGTGACAGAGGAAACTCTGTCAGCTGCGATGGAGATCCCTTTGCGCAATGAAAAGTGGTTTAAAGGCATGCTTTTAGACGTTTTATGCTATGAAGACTTTATCAAACCCAATTGCCTAAATGGGAAGATCGAAGCCTGTGTTCCAAGCCAATACCATCAAGAGCCTTTCCAAAAGCTCCTATAGGTAATTAGAAGGTATTTCACCTATGAAGGAAGGTTTGACAGAGTATACCCATATCACATCAGGTTGTTGATGCACTTCATAAGGAAAAATCCTTTGAACCTACCTTTCTTCTTGCATCGAAGCCTAGAAAAGATGGCGGACAATGTCCAGGCCAAGGTTGACCAACCGAGGAAACATTTATTCCATCTATCATTGATCAGGTTGTTGGTAGTAGAAGAAATGAGATGGTTGGGAAAAGACTTTCATTCATTTCTAATTTCAGTCGACATCCCCAGCGACCCCAAAGGAGACTTTCCTCTATCTGCGAGGGAAACATCATTCCACGGCGTAGGGGAAAGAATGGAAGAGGCCACGGGAAAAGGAAAGGAAATAGAATATTTGTCATCCCACTATCCAACACCCCGGAAAAGAGGTAGGCCAAGGTTGAGCAAGAAGCCTAAGGAGACCAAAGCTCCCAGTGAACCATGCACCCAGTCTGTTGCTGAGAGGTTACGCATGCGTGTTGTTCGGCTAGAACATGTTGAAGGTTCAAGTAGAGGAAGCGATGAAAGATGGAAAAGGTCAGGTGTGGAAAACGTGGAGGTTCAGGAGTCGTTGTAGCAGTTGAAGCAAGTGCAGCTCTCTATTACCGAATTGTATCAGGAAAATAGATAATTAAAAAGACAATTGGCAGAAAGGACCGTTGAAACCTCAGCGTTGCAGAGCCGAGTAGGGAATGAAATTTGTCTCAAACGACAAATCAAAGAGGTGCAAGATGTAATCATTCAGCTGCAAGAGGAAAAAAGGGTGACAGAGGAAAGGATCGGAGAGCACTTTAAGGATTGTAGACCAGCCCTGGATAACACCCACGCTACTCTCTCTAGTGCTCAAGCAAATCTAAAAGAAATGTGGTCTTGTGGAGACAAGTGAAGAATCTAAATAAATGGAATTGGTCTCTTAGGAAAACACTTAGAGTGTTAAGGTTGCAGGTGAGGCCAGAGGCAAGAGTAAGACAGCCCCATTTTGTCTTCTTTATCATGGCATGGAATCTTTCTCCCCACGTGTCATATTTCTTGTCAGTAACAAGAAGTCTGAAGCATCACCCGCATGGTGAATATTCATCGCGCAGATGTCGTAAACTTACCTATTGAGGAGGACAAGTGTAAGTGAAATGCATGCCAGTTTTGGAAGAGATGTGCGGCCTCTCAATCTTCGTTGCCACCTGGAGTTGCGTGAGGGACCACAAGCAGACATCTGCTACACCAACTCGTCATGTACATGCTACAACCAATGATCGCGCAACAATGACCAGAGTTCGTTACACAAGGTGGCAGAGTTTTCGATAGTGCGCTCAATCACTTGGGCACCCCATAAAAGAAAACATTGATGCATCACAACCTGATGATCAAATCTTACTCATGACTGAATGATTAAGACGAACATGTCGGTTATGTTATGATTGGGTGCAATCGGGTTTCCATTTTTAGTAAACTTTGTTCGAAAGGTCATCTGGGAGGAAGTAATTGAATTCGAAATTCTAGGAGAAGTAGTTTGAGGCATAGCAGCCCAAGGGGCGTAGTTTTTTCTATATATTATATCTTTTCAATGTAAGTCGGGTTGGAAAAGTAGTGTAGACAGAGGACTATTGAATGTAATCTTTGAATTTGAATAGAAATAACAATGCAGAAGTCCTGAAGCTTTGACGAAAATGATTCTAATGGTGGTGGTTTTATGTATTGTGATCCTATATATGTATGTACTTCATGTTTCTTGTAAATTCATGTATGTTCTCTTTGTTTAAATTGGAACGTCTGACAAGTTTAAAATTCATCACGCGATGCTTTAGAATCATCCATTTAAACTTTGTGTTTTCTTCTAAGTAAGTTAGAATTCATATTCAATGGTGCTCTGATTTGATTTATGTACTTTTTTCTTCCGCCATACACGACGACTTTAAAATTGAAATACCATTGCCTATTTAGCCTTTATCCTCTCGAAGTTTCATTTACCAGTCATTAATTTCTCTCGCTTTTAGGAGGTTGACTCCATAGCCCAAAGTTCTTTATTGCCTTGCCAGCGAAACCAGAAACATTTCCTAAATACATAAATCTATCCGACAATCCAAAGTCCTTATCTATCAGAGACTAGGTCTCAGAGAGAGCCCTCTCTAGATTGGAAAGGCTAGTTTCCAGTCTTAAAGTTGGTCTGTATCTTACCTTTGTCATTTGTTTTCTTAGCCAAACAAATTTACAGAGTGTTAACACACATATTGTATACCAAAATTTGGTATGGGTCCTAGATCCCAAAGTGATAATAATGATGAGTTACACAATAAATCCTTATACATTAGGAGAAGATCTCCCAATAACCCAACTACATCTTTTTTTTCCAAGTTACATTGCCCAAGGAAAACCCTTGAGTAATTCCCCTCATTTTGAGTATGGTACCTAGGGTAAACCCTAGAATCTTCAAGGCACAAGGTTGATCAACAACAAGGATCGAATCCATTAAAAAAATATACTCGTTATGAGCTCAACATGTCACTTGCAAGAATTGAACCTGGGTGGGGAGGATAACAATCATTTCCTCTCAACTACCCAAGCTAAATCCAATTAGCTCCTAAGTACATCCATATATCCAAAGCATAAGTCCATGCAAACCATAATTACTATATTGACTATATACATATTATCAATCATTTCCCATGTAGAGCCACTATAGGGCTAACTTACAACTACATGTACTTTCAAACACATATATACCTACATTAGGGTTATCACACTAATATTGTTTAGAGTGGAATTTTTTACACCATGAGGTTTCTTTGTTATAAATACTAGTTCTCTCATCTCTTGTGTTTTCTCTTGATTTGCTTATGTTAATGGTGCATTCTCATAGAATATTAGAGGATTATTGATCACGGCTCATGCTCTTTATTTTCTAACATGGTATTGGAACATGTTTGTCCAATAATTTCAAATGTCACGCCCCTTTGAATTATTACGAAAATCACAAAAAATAGGAGAAGCATTGACCACTTTATGATTAATATCGTGATTAAATATCATAACTATGACATTGATTTAATAGCTTGCATAAGATCAAATCTCTCAAGAGGCAAGATTGATCTAGAGCAATTAAAACAAGATCACTTGTCTAGAACAACCATGAAAATAATTAATGATCATGACCAAGCTTATTACATCCTTCAACCCCCATGGCATTCCAACATGAAGACATTACCAACTTTAGATGAAAGTTATGAGATAATTGTGACTATTCTTGAACATCGCAAATTATCGACTAGCTATCAATAGTCTAATCCTATGCAATATGCCATCATAAGGAAGATAAGTGAGTAACACAATTATTTCAAGTGAGATTAATGATCCAAGAAGAGAACTAAGTGTTTTATAAGAATAATGTGAGAATATTCATGGAAACATCCATGCCCTTCTGAAGAGACTTCAATATATTTAAGATATACTACAATACCAATGTCGACATATAAAAAAATAGATCAAGCAAAAGTTGGCAATGCCTATGAGAATAAATGACTTGATTAGATAAATGTAAGAGTTGAAAAAGAAGCAATAGACCTTATATAACAAAACAAAATGCTAGAATGAAGGTCATCACTTAATAAATGATTAAGGAATTAAGATAAGAAAAGATAATTTTATTATTTGCCATGACTGACCAAACTAGAAAAAAAAGAAAGTAAGTAGGATGTAGAAAAAACCACAATAGTAATATGGGAGTGTTAAGGCAACTTCAAAGTTCCCAAAAAAATAAATACAAGTAAAATATAATTAATAGTGAGTAAGAGGAAGAAACTGAGATGGTAAACCTTAGCATAAAGAATGTTACTACATTATATTGAAAGTCAAAACTAAAAGTAGAGGTAGAGGTAAAGGAAAGGGCATCCCTTTTGTTATCCATAAATGTGAGTGAGCCAATGTAGATCCTAATAATGTCCTTTAGGGAATACCCTAAGTTTATATGACATATGAATGGGTAATTTTGGTAGGAGCTTGTAAACAACCATTTTGATATCTCCTAACATCCATTTCCAAAGAGAAAATTTTGGTGATGGGAATTTAACCAGTTGAGTAAGACTAGGAGGTGTCTCTACAATAGGATAAACTAGTGCAAGTACATCTTCATGGGCACGTGCATGTGGGACACCTCCTAATGGATTGAGGGATTATGCATTGTCTTGTTGATATAATGTCCTCTACATCCATGGATGAGGTTTATACATGGTACTTAATGCCTCTAATAATCAATATAGGCATGAGGTTTATACATGGTACTTAATGCCTCTAATAATCAATATAGGCAAGAAAAAATAATAATCTTGGTGGCATTGGTCCTAGATATGGTATGTAAGGTTTATCATTTATGAGTGATTGCCTCCCATATATAGATAGCTAGATTCCTTTAATCTAGAAATGAAAGAATGCAGCAAGATACCCACAAGTCTCTATACAAACAATGATATCTCCTTTAGGTATTCATAATATATGGGGCACCAAATTGGCAGTACCTTGAGGAGGGTCTCCATAAGTGGTGTACAAATATTGGAGTAAAAAGTACAAGGCACTAAGGGGCAGGGGGGGGGAGCGCATAAATGACCCCGAAGGAATAGAGAGAACCTATTCCACTTAGGGATTGGGTCACACTACAAATAATCAAGCTAAGGCGATGGCACTATATATGGGATTGGAGCTTATTAGTTTTGAATAGTATAGGGAAATAATAGTAATATGTTAAGCCCTACAAAAAACCCCATGTTATATATAAAACCTCTTATTAATCCCTATATACTAATTTATTACATTTCTAGTGTTATATTTGTATGTAGGCTAGAACCCTTCATATTTATTACATTTCTAGTGTTATATTTGTATGTAGGCTAGAACCCTTCATTGCACCCTTTCATGATAATTGAACCCTTTGTCTCCTATATATATATACCAAGGAGACATAGTCTCAGGATCATCTTATATCATCTTATCTTTTCTTTTGAATTGGATGTTTTGTAAAATGCAGTTTCCCCCTTGAAGTGGATTGTATTCATTGATTTTTGTCATTTTTAAGGCGTTGGATCATAACATTTGGTATCAAGAGCATTGATCCTAGGGTTTTGCTACTTCAAGCGAGTCATCTTGGAATGTTTGCTATATATTTTTTATGGGATTCTACAAATAGAAAAATTTTGGGTTTACTTAGGAAACATATCAAAGTATCTACAGTAAAAATTCCAGGTTCTGGCTCCTTACACTTTCAGAGATATAGCCAATGGAAGATAGGGTTTTTTACTCATCCTAAATTTAGTTTTAAACGAGATAGCTTGGGATTTTCGCTATAATATTTTTGGGGGGAGGTTTCAAACAGTGAAATTTTGTGGAGACTAGGGATAAATGCCATAGTACAGGTGATCAAAGTTTCAGATTAAATTTCTCTATACATTTGGAGATATAGTCCATGGAAGACAAGGTTTGTGACTAATATTGAAATCAAATATCTTGGCATTTTTGTTGTAAATTTATTTCAGCGAAGTTTCAAAATATAAAAAATTTAGAATACTGAGTTGACACAGTGAAGTACATGTGGAAAAAAAATTTAGATTTTGAAAACATCCTAGAAATATTATGGAATCTATGGAATTTGTTGTTCATGTTCAATCCAAGAATAAGGCTACATACAAGTCTATCATTGGAGCATACACAAGAAGAAAATATAATTTTAGGGTTCATAAGACAACTGTACCTCAACTGAGAAGGTTGACACCTCAAAAAATGGATGAAATAATAGCAAAGGGACTATGTTTCAATTGTGACAACAAGTACATTAAGGGGCATAAATGCAGTGAGAAGAAATTATTCTACATAGACTGTGAAGAGGAAAAAAATCAAGAATTAGAACCATCACAAGATCTAGATCTAGAAGATATTGCTCCAATAATATCTTGTCATGCATTGGTTGGAATCAGTACTCCAAAAACCCTCAAGATACAAGGATACATCTAAAAGAAAAAAGAAACGGTGTCGATTGATTATGGTAGTACCCTTAACTTCATCAATTACAAATTAGCAAAAGATCTCAATTTCTTTGTATTTCCGGTACGAGAGTTTCAAGTAATGATTTTAGATGGAGGTACCATAAACTGTTTTGGGAAGTGTCATAGTATTAATCTCAATATGGGGGAGTATTTTCCATCCAAATGGGTGGTTTTGATGTTGTATTAGGGGTCCAATGGTTATAATCATTGGGAGCAATGGCCCTTAATTTTCAAGATATTTTCACGATGTTTTCCTCAAAATGCAAGGAATTTGAGCTTAGATGTATCCAATGGAAACACTTTAAAGCAGTAAGCTCTAATAGCATGACAAAATTACTCAAAAAGAGACACCATGGTGTAATTGCACAATTATGCTCACCAGATGTTCAAACATCTATATCCTCTACTCCATTGGATCTCCAAATAGTTATCAACAATCACTCCAAAGTATTTGGAGAAATGCCTAAGGGTATTCCACCTTCTCAATATCATGATCATGTTATTCATTTGCAACCAGGAAGTGTACCACCTAACCTTAGGCCTTACAGGTATCCATATGCACAGAAGAGTGGCATTGAGCGTATGATCCAAGAAATGTTAGATGTTGGCATCATTTAACCTAGTCAAATTTCTTTCTCTTCACTAGTGGTGATGGTTAAGAAAAAGGATGGTTCATGGCATATCTATCCACATTATAGACAGCTTGACAAAATGACCATCAAAGATAAGTTTCATTTCCTCTCATTGATGAATTATTAGATGTATTTCATGGAGCAATTTTCTTTGGTAAGTTGGATCTTTGTTAGGGATATCATCAAATCATAATGAGGTGGGAAGTCATTCCCAAAATATCTTTTATAGTACATGAAGGTAATTATGAGTTTTGGGTTATGCTATTTGGACTTACTAATGCACCTTCAACATTTCAAAAGCTTGATGAATTTTATTTTCAAGCCCTCCTTAGAATATCTACAACAAATCTTGGGAAGAGCATGTACAATATGTTGATAGAGTATTACAACTATTGGAAGAGCAATAACTTATTGCAAATCCTTCCAAGTGTGCCTTTGGGGTTCAATAAGTGGAATATTTAGGTCATATTGTAACTCATGAAGGTGTAAAAGTGGATCCTAACAAAATTAAATCTATGAGGGAATGGCCAATTCCCAAAACCTCGAAGAAACTTAGAGGATTCTTACGATTGACATGTTATTACCGCAAGTTTATAAAGAACTATGGTCAAATAGCAGTGCCTCTAATAACATTATTAAATAAGTAAGTGTTTTCTTGGACTCAAGCAACAACCAAAGATTTTGAAAAACTTAAGGAGGTTATGTGTACAACTCATGTCCTAGCCACACCTTACTGCACAAAAACATTTATTGTGGAGTGTGATGTCTCAGACCATGGAATTGGTGTAGTTTTAATGTAAGAAGGCCCCTTGCCTTGGAAAGAATCCAACTTAAAGAAACAAAACTTACTCAAACTCATATATAAAAAAGAAACGTTGGCCATACTACATGCAATTAAGAAATGGCGCCCTTACCTAATAGGAATACACTTCAAAGTAAAAACAGATCATGATAGTTTGAAGTACTTCTTGGAGCAATGATTATCTTCATAAGAATAACAAAAATAGGTTACAAAGATGCTAGGTTGTGAATTTGAAATTATCTACAAAAAAGGAAAACATAATGTTATGGTAGATGCCCTTCCAAGGAAAGAAGAAGAAACATAATGTTCATTGTGTGCTATTTCTATTATGTAACATTGGGTGGAAGAAGCAAGGATGGAATGGAAGCAAGATCAAGAGGTATGCAATATCATTCAACAACTACAAGATGACCCCAGTTCATTATATAACTTGGTATGGAAGAATTATTTGTTATGGTATCATGGTCACCTATATTTATGTAAGAATTTCCAACTAAAACAAAAGGTCCTTCTGGAATCGCACAATTCTCCTATAGGAAGACATTTAGGATTCTTAAAAACATACCACGGGATCAAGAAGGATTTTTTCTAGGAAGTTCTTAAAACTGATGTTCAAAATTTTGTGTATGAATGTGTGGTCTGCCAATAGAATAAGGGTGATACAATCAAGACACTAGGTCTCCTACAACCATTAGCTATACCAAGTCAAATTTGGGAAGAAGTTTTGATGGATTTTATTATAGGTTTACTCAAATCTAAAGGAAAGATTTTCATCATGGTAATAGTGGATCGACTGCCAAAGTATGCCTATTTTTTCTCTCTTTCTCATCCTTTTAAAGCAAGTACGGTAGCCACAGCATTCTTGTAAACAATTCAAAAGATACATGGAGTCCCCCAGATTATTGTAAGCGACAAATATCCAATTTTCAATGGAAATTTTTGGAATGAATTATTTTCTTGTTTGGGTATTCGATTGGCTCACAACTCATCTTACCATCCTCAATCCAATAGGGAAAATGAGATTTTGAATAAATGTCTAGAAGGATAGCTTCCTTGCTTTGCATCTGATAAGCAAACACAATGGGTCAAGTGGTTTCCATTGCGGAATGGTAATACAACACATCCTTCCATACTTCATCAAAAATGTCCACATTTCTAGAACTTTATGGATATGATCCTTCATCCATCACATCACCCTTGAAAGGGAATGTAAAGGATCAAGCAATGGAGGACCACATAGGGCACCAACAAGAGGTTCTCAAGCTATTGAAGGATGACTTGGTTATGGCACAAAATATGATGAAACAACAAACATATAAACATTGCAGTGAAAGGGAATTTGAAGAGGTGGATTGGCTATTTTGATGTTACAACCATATAAACAGATGTCCTTCAAGCAACAAAAGAAGGACAGTAAATTAGCACTCAAATATTATGGCCCTTGTAAGGTTTTGCAAAGGATTGGAAGTATGGATTACAAATTGGAGTTACCTCCATATTCACATGTACATCTAGTCTTCCATGTTTCTTACTTAAAGAAGGTAATTGGCAATGTTACCCCCTAAGTCTAGGGTTAACTAAGGAGATCATGTCTCAAGTCCCATAGGTAGAAGACATGGAGTGTCGAGAGCTAACTTTACTAGCAGATCCCCGCAGGTCCCCTCCTATTCATAGATGCACCACCATACATCACCAATAGCAGAGCAACATCCATCATCGACCTGGCCCTAGAGGACAGCAGGTCTTTCTTCATGAGGTAATAAGTCTGGTATCATGGTAAGTGCCACCCTAATAATTGAAGCAATTGAATATGTTGCAAAGAATTATTTCTTGATTATAGAACATTTGCTTGGAAATTATACTCTGCCTTATTTAACCTTGGTGGGTGTCATTCCATCCTAGTAAATTGGTCACCCTTAGGAATAGGGTGCTATTGGGGGTTCCTTGAAGATTCATCGTACCATTCTCGATAATACTTATTACTTTCCATACTTATTCCCTTCGTCTCCTCATCTTTTGGGATTTTCGGGTGTATTGACCCAAGAAGGGATTGTACCTCATTTCATGGGAAGAAGGGGTTGAAGGCCTAGAGGGAAATGTAGTTGTAAAAAGATAAAATCCAAATCATAACCTTCTAGATGATCGCCCAAGAGGTCTTGAGAATTGTATATTTTAACCTTGTACAATATTTTACTACAAACTGATTTTCAATAAAAGAACAGAAAATATATAATGGAAAATACACGCATTACATAGAGATTTTTCCCCTGGAAACCCAAACCGTGAAAACCAACATATTCTATATTCATTCATAGTGATACATTGTTTACAA
>CBVK0101627985.1:0-11706 GCA_900067695.1 Picea abies
TAATGCATAAGTAAACATACAAAGACGCAACATATTTTGAAATTTGGTCCTGCTTCCTATTATCTTCAGGATCTTTCTCTCATTATAGACTCAGAATTACATAGCAAGGCTCAGTACAGACTCTTGGCTCTGGACTCATGCCACATATATCTAATTCTCCAACTAATAGGTCCAATTCATTACAGACTCATAATTGTCTTCCTTTGACTTACCACAATTATCAACAACTAATCCCAAAACCTGGCGACTCTGACCAACCTTACTCGACTCAACCCAACCAACCAACTTATGAACTATCGAATGGACAGACAAACCAACCAACCAACCAAACCTTTCACAATTATGTTCAAGCCTATATATAGCTGGGTTGTGTCTTCCTTCTCGACTTGCACACTTTCTTGTTCTGTTGCAACTATTTTTTGCTTCGCTGGCATTGCACTGAATTCCACAACTTCTTTCTGTTGCTCTTTCTCCCAGCCTCTGATGGAGTTTGCACAACTCGTGCTTAGTCAAAACTTATGTGATTCCTTCTCAAAAATGAAGGGCCCAACAATTCACATGATATAGACTTGCACCTTTGGTATATTATGTAGAAGAATTGAAGACATCAGTTTGTAGCCACAACTTTCCTGAGCTATTGCTACCTTTTCATTGGACCAGTACCTGTGTGACTTCAGTGATCATGGGAGATCAAATTGTACTCCATTGCATACATATATATTCATATTGATTTTGAGATTGGTTTTACTGGGCCTTGTTCGTGACTGTGACAACCTTTGGCATGTAACCTGATTTGTATTTTCCTATTCATGGCCATGGACAACTGTTTGATATATTTTCACATCGATCTGCAGTGTAATTCAAATTGGCAGTCATGTATGCAAAGTCAGTACAAATTGTAATGAGCAACTAGTTCTTCCAGCTGGGTCCCCATTACTCCACTTCTAGGTTTTTATAATGTATTTCAGCCATCTCAAATACTCTGACCTCACACATTAGGGGGCATCTGTTATAGAGAGATTTGCCTCACCCCATGAAATCTTGCACAAAGGGCCTTTTACCATTTCCCTATGTAGACTTGAAGTCCCCTTTTTGCAAATTCTAGAGCTAAAGACAATATTTTTCCACATATACGAGCCCTGCCTACTATAAAACATGCGTATACACAGGTTACACCACTACAACCTGCGTACATTAGGAAATGTGCCCAAAATTGAAAAATGGTGTCGGTTTTCCATGTCACGTCACAAGATCAATGATCCTTGGCCTTCCATATACTCTAAACGTTCCGACTCGGCCCTTCAGTTCAAATTGAAGGCTATAAATGGGCCAAATCCAACCTATGGAAAAGAGGAGAAAGAATTCAACTTTCAGAGAAAAAGTCACTCTGGAGAAATTATTCACTTCACATCGAGTCTGCATCCATTTGTCCTTTAAATCTGAACACATCGTTCAACCCCCAAGATCTTCCCTTACTGATTGATAACTTCATTGTCTCTCTTATATGAGCTTGCCTTTGGTGGAGGATTGAAGTGGTGGAGGTCCAACTGGAAGGAACTTAGTTTCTTGTTTCCGAACCGTACCGAAATGGAATTCTGTAACTCATTCACTTCTGCTGATTATATATTAATAGAAATACTCTTTTCTCGCCCAATTAATATCTAGCAAATATTTGAATTATTATTCCATGGGCGTATTTGTTATGAATGTTGATGGATTATGCTATTGAATGTGCTAACATAATATATTATCACCATATTATTGTGTTGCTTGGCTATTGAGGACTAGTTGTAGGTATATTTCTTTGAGTCAAGTGCTCAACGGTGGACTTCATCAAACGCCTGGACAAGGTAGGCCTCTTATCTTGTCTTGTTAGCATATTTTCTTATATAGCATACTTGAGATTAGAGTTGATTTCTGCAGTCATTTTTTTTTGTTGTGGTTTACCCCTATCCATATAGATAATTTCCTCATAACACCCATCTATTTACTCTTGAACATAATGCTTGAGCATTCCACTTCTAACATCATGTATTTTGAGGAATCCTTCCTTTAATATTTCTGGGATATGCCCAATAAACATCTATCTAAATTTCCCAACAAACAAATATTGAACTTTGTAAGACCTAATAGGGGCCTTTTATTCCCAAAACATAGGGTACCATAATGCAATAGGTTCCAAGTCCACATGAATATCCTCTTTGGGGGTCACATTTTCAAACTGGTTACAAAAGTGATTTGCATATACCAAATGCGAGGCCATAAAGAATCTTTAGGTCTTCTGAAAATTAGCTAGATGTTGGGAAATATTGTTTGATAATAATAATAATAATAATAATAATAATCTATTTTTAAGGTCGTGACCAAGCCAAACACCAAATTGGTGTATGCGACCCCCTCTGCCCAACGATTTGATTGGTAAAGTCTACAAAGGTATACATACCCTACTCCCCTCTAGATTTGAACTTGTGACCTCTTAGGAGGAAACCCGTATTCTTAACCATTAAGTCCAATCAGGAAACACATGTTCTTAATCAATGAGTGCCTTTATTAATGTAACATCCACACTATAATCCCAAGTTTAATTAATGCTTATGTGGATATAATATGTGGCTACAACCAAGCGATGTAATATGAAAATTGTATCTATATGTTTTAATAATAAAATGTGATGCCAATTGCTAAGGGGACATGGACAAGAGATGGTGGATGAATTAATCCACAAGAGGGGGAAGTGTCTAGGATAAAGGCCAAGAGGGGTCCAAGGAGGAAAAACCCATGTATATTTTTTCAACCCATTTTGCATATGAACCTTCCATTTTATGATTGAGTGTTCCCAAAGACAATCATTGAGTACATGTAAGAGGGTGTGTGTGAGTGGTCACATCCTAGAGTTATTGGGCACATGGGGGTTGAGTACAATCAGCTTGGGGAAGAGTGTGAGTCAAGAAAGGCAAGCCAAAGGGAGGAAATTCGTATGGGTTGGGACAACAGTTCGAGGAAAGGAAGTTTTTGTGCATGAGGAAAAAGGGGAGAGCAAGAAGGAGAGATTGAAGCTAGTGCATCCATGGAGAGCGAATTATAGAGCAAGATGGAACATATTTGGATGTTTTGCAGCTAAATATTGAAGAGCCAGGTTGTCAGGCTTGAAGAGTGAAATCCAGAGTGAGTTGCACTGTAACAACAAGTATTTGTTGTTGGTAGTTTTCCTAGCAGCAAGTTCCCTTGAGTTCCCAATTGAGATATTCCTAGCTACCTATGCCTGAGAGACCCTGATAAATGAATGACACATTCCTTGGGTTAATAACCCTCATAAATAGATGGCACATCCCTTGGGTTATCTATAATAAATGAATGGTGAATTATTTGGGTTGGGCAGGTCAGAAGGAAGAGAGCTGGTAGAAAAACCAGGACAATTGTAGGAGAATGTCAGTTGGGTTATGAGTTTTATGAGCTGCAAGTGGACTATGAGAGACCACCCTCTTTTGTGGATTACTAGCCTCAGCTTGAGGGTGATTGGCTATTGAGATTTGGAATAATCAGTCTATGGTTGGGTGGAACGTTTGTCCCAAGTAGTTGGTCACACCATTCTTGTTTAAAGATAATTCTTTTATCTTGTTGTTGAGTTATTTACATGTGTTATTGCTATGCATAAAATCTGCGTAAATGATAATGACTTATATGCTACCGCAATGAGTGGTTTAGCTGCATTTCATGTTAATTATTAGCATGCTTTAGATGCATCTGTTTTATGGTTATAGACAGTAGCTAAATTTGTTTTAAATTTGTAGCTATAAGCTACAGTAAATCGACTAATAGTAAAAGAATTACTTTAGTTAGCATAAATTTCGTTTTTGTGTGTATTCCACACCGTAATGTCCCTCGGTTGGGCTAGGGAACGTTACATTATGGTATTAGAGCTGTAAAAAGGGAGATTTGTGTGGCATGGCCCAGGCTGGGTGGATGGGAACGTTATAGGTGCTAGGATGATGTTCATGTTGGCTGGTTTTTCTCGATATAACCAAGTTTTAGTCAAGAAAGAGGACCAACTTAAGACCGCTTTTACCACTCCTTGGGAAACCTTCATGTATTTGAGGATGCCTTTGGTCTCATGAATGTTGGGTCCACCTTTCAAAGGGAAATGGATTTTTCTGTTAGAGATTTTATAGGGAAAATCATAGAAATATATTAGGATGATTTAACAATTGTTTCTAAGGAGAGAAATGTACATGTTTTGCACCTTAGGAAAATATTCAAACGATGTAGGAAATACGGTATCTCCCTAAATCCCCAAAAATCTATCTTTGGTATTGACAAAGGAAAGTTGTTGGGTCATGTTGTCTCGGAGGATGGTATCTCTATTGATCCAGAGAGAATTGAATCTATTAGAAGGATTTCTCCTCCAACCAGTGAGAAGTCTTTACAACCATTCTTTGGAAATATTAAGTTTATAAGAATATTTATCCCAAACTTTGTCGAAAAATTAAAACTAATGATTGCACTGTTGAATAAAGATGCTTCATTCAAATGAGATGATGATAGTATAAGGTATTTTGAGAATACCAAGGAGGAAATCACCCAAGCACATGCCCTCATTAGCCCCAATTATTCCCAAGACTTTATAATCTTTTCATTTGCCTACGAGGAAACTATTGCTGGGGTACTTTTACAAAAGAATAAAGATGACTATGAACAACCTATTACATTCATCAACAAGACCCTTAGAGGTTTTGAACTAAAATATTCGATCACTGAGTAACAAGCTTATGCCCTAGTCAAATCTTTGAAACATTTTAGAGGTGATGTTGGATATAACAAAGTCAATGCGTATGTATCCTATCCCACTGTCAAAGATGTTCTCTCTCAACATGATTGCCTTGGAAATAGGGGAAAATGGGTGTCAAAGATTCAGGAATACGACATATAAATTAAACCCACTAAGATCATTAAGGGATAGGGTCTAGCTAAGATGCTGACTCAATGTGATGAAGAAGCTATAAGTATGGGAGAAAGTGACCAAGTCAACGTAGTTTTCAGTGAGTTAGAGCATGACGAATGGTAGTCTAATATTATCTACTACTTGGAAAATCTCTCATGTCCTTATCATTTAGTGGACCACAAGAGAAGATCTTTAAGATTGAAATCCATGGAGTATTATTTAACTCAAGATGGTTTGGATGGAAGAACCTCGATGGGATAATCCTTAGGTGCGTAAACAAGGATGAAGCAAATAAGTTGATAAAGGAACTCCATTCATGACATTATGGTGGTAATTTTGCTGCTAGTATCACCATCCACAAGATTTTGAGAGCTGGTTATTATTGGCCCATGTTATTCATTGACACTCATCAATATGCCATGTCTTGCTAGCGTTGTTAATTCTTTTTAAGAAAATAATGACGACCTGCTTTCACTTTGAGACCAATCATTGTTGAAGCACCTTTTCAAGTTTCAACAATGGGGTTTAGACTTCATTGGTGAATTTAAGGATAAATCCAACAATGGATATCATTGGGTTTTGACCGCTACAAACTATTTTACTAGGTGGGTAGAATCCATCCCAACGAAAAAGGAAACCGAGGAGGTTGTAATGGGTTTCCTAGAAGATAGGATAATCACAAGGTTTATAGCCCTTGCCAAGATCACCACTGATAATGCAAAGGTTTTTAGCTCCCTGGTCTTAGCCAAAATTTGCTTCTAATATGGAATTGTCCTATCTCACTCATCCAATTACTATCCCCAAGGAAATGGACTGGAAAAATCAAGCAACAAGAATCTTATGAATATTAAGAAGAAACTTGTAGGAGAAAATAAGAAGTCTTGGGAAAGTAAAATCAAATATGCACTATGGGAAGACCACATCACAACTAAGAATTCCATAGGAAAAACCATGTTTGAGCTAGTATATGGATTGGAAGTCAAGTTTCCAATCAACCTCCAAATCCTTGCCCTCCAGTTTGCACAACAAGATATGACCAATAAGGAGGCGTTAGAGGGAAGGATTGAACAACTTATAGAGTTGGATGAGTCTATGAGGAATGTTTTAGATCAAATGGAAAAGAACCAAGATAAGATTAAAGGGACATTTGATCATAAATCAAGACAAAGCGATTTCAAAATGGTGACCTCATACTAATGTGGGACAAAAGGAAAGAAATTTCAAGAATGCATAAGATGTTTGACAACGTATGGCTTGGTCCCTACCTAATTGAGAAGAAATATAGAGTTAATTCCATCTATTTGACCACGTCGAAAGGGGAGAAGCTATCGTCACCTGTTAATGGATACTTCTCAAGCCTTATCATGCCGAAGGAAGCTCACCCTTTAGAGTAGTTTAGGTAGGATAGATAGGTCATGTTGTGTGCTTTTATTGATGCTATTCATTGGTTTATCATGCATTCATGTTAGCTTAGCATTTATGAAAACATGATATATTGATAATAAAAAATGCTTTATCACATGGTTTTATATTTTATAAACCAAGGTGGATAAGATCCCCCTATTCTTGTGTTATTGATGTTTGCATGTTAGAATGTAGCATGATTTTAGAGTGCTGTAGGTTGTAGGTCTTGGATTGCTAGAGATATTGAGGTTCTCATGCACTCTACAGTGAGCAAATGTCCCCATGTAGGAGCCAGATGTTACCCCCTCCCACCTAGGGGTAAATAGAGGAGACCATGTCTCATGGCCCGTAATGAAGACAATGATCTCGACAACGATGATGATAAACATGTCCACATAGAGAAACCCAACATTCCCCCTCAGATACCTCATTAACATGGCTCATCGCACTCAATTGGGATCACTTTTCATGTTTTAAATGAAGCATCTAAATTTTTTATTTAAAGTAGTCTTGGAACTTGTCCTTTGACCACAAATTGCATTCCCCCAGTTGATTACCAACTTCCTTCCACACCTGACTAGAAAAAGAGCACTCCAAAAAAAGGTGGACAATTGTCTCCTAAGATCCCTTACATAGATAACATAGCCCTAACCCTCGTTGTCCATGCTGCTAGAGCCGATCCCATGTAAGAACCTTCACCTTTAGAAACAACGAGAAGAAAATAATACCTTTCTGAGGCCCTTTAATATTCCATAATTGTTTGTACCACCAATGGAGATTACCATCACCTAGATACATCAAAGCTTGATATCATAATTCTATAAAGTATTGGCCACTCTACAAATGGGTATACCATGCCAATTAATCATCATTGTCATTTAAATTAATATGATCCCTTTGTAACTCATAAGTATAACAAGACCAAGATTGATGCCAGATCATATCCAACCATAGGTCTTCCACCAAAGACCATCCTTGTGACCAGATAAATGTTGCCTCTGCCTTTGTATCTCTATTCAAGGTACATAAACCATTCATCCTTAACAAAGTTATCAAACCTTATGAAAGAAAAATACCTTCCACGCATCCTATTATTGCATCAGTTCCAATTCACTCTTGTGATCCGCTCCCAACCTTCCAAGCAAGGAATTTTCCTATAACAGGGAATGCAAGAGCCAGAGCCCTCCATTGTGTTGAAGCATTTGAGGAGACTTTACTCCTTTTCCGAAACCAACCCACCATAGAAGCAGGAGCAATATATTTGGCAATAAGGATTTTCCTTTAGAGACTATCTTGTGTCAATAACACCCACAATGACTTTGCGGAAAAGGCATGACCAAACATCACCCCATCCTTTAATCCACACCCCTAGGAATTTTGGCTTTGATAGACTTCTCCAGTTAGCCAAATGAGACCCTTTATATTCCAAACTTCCCATCCATAGATAATTAAAGAAAATCTTATTGGTCTAATGGAGTGCTCCTTTTGGGATAAGAGTCAATAAGTGTCAGTATGCAAGTTATATTCCAAACTTCCCATCCATAGATAATTAAAGAAAATCTTATTGGTCTAATGGAGTGCTCCTTTTGGGATAAGAGTCAATAAGTGTCAGTATGCAAGTATCACCTCTAAAACTGACTTGATGAGAACTAATCTACCTCCTCTGAAAATCCATCGATTGCACTAATGGTTAACTTTCGTATAAGCCAACACCAATCCACTATACCATACTTGTTTGGCTTGAGATTAAAGCCAAGATATTTTATCCCTTCACTTAGATATTTGATTATAAAGTTGAAGATATTTTAAAAAATGATCATGAATTCTTCCTTTTCATATGGTAGATAGATAACAGATTTAATCACATTTATGTTCATGCTTGTAAGTTCACTTAATATAGTTAGAATATTTTTCAGTACCAAACATTCTGTAGCTGCATAAAGACAGAAAATCAATAGATCATCAACAAATATTTGGTGTGTGATATTAACAAGATGTGCCATCTTGATCCGCTGAAATGAATTCACCCTTTTAGCCTCTACAATAGTCTCATTGAGTCCATCCAAAACTAGGAGAAAGAGATACAAAGGCAAGGGGAATCCGTGTATAAGTCCCTGTCTTGATTTAAAAAAGGTGGATCTATCACCATTGATTAATAAAACGAACGAGGCTGTTGTGACTCATGCCATAATCCACTTTACAGTCTACAAATCAAAACCTATATGCAATAATAAAATACACAGATAGAGCCAAGAGACCCTATTGTAGGCCTTTGAGAGGTTGATTTTGAATACCAAAACCCATTTCTTTTGAATCTTTATTGAGTGGATTCCCTCTCGTGCAGGCCTAATGAATTCATGTATAAGTCTTCCCTTTAAAAATCTGAATTATTCCCGAGAGATGAAATTTGATAACAAAGGTTTTAATCGTGTAGATATAAGGTCTTCCACTATTTTATATAAACAATTACAAAGCACGATGGGCCTCAAATCATCAAAAGATGAAGGATAGTCCGACTTAGGAATCATTACTAAAAAAATAGAATTGATGCTATGTTTTAACTTCCCCAAGCATCTGGTTTATTCCAACACTCTTAGTAGATCATCCCCCACACAATCAAAGAAATCCATGAAGAATTCTGTAGTCCAACCATCCGACCTAGGACTCTTATCCTTCTTGAAACTATCCAAGACCCTACACAATTCCTCCTTCGAAACCTCTATGAAAAATTCCTTGTTATCTACCTGATCTACTAGCCTTGGAAACAAAACAATTAGCTTCAACATTTCCCCTACCTTTTCTTACTTAGCTTCCGCAAACAACTCCTTGAAGTGATTCACCCCCAGGTCGACTATCTTGGAAAACCCCCCTTTTTTATTCCCCAATGAGTCCTTTAGCTCCCATATCGAATTGTAGTTTGTATGATGGTTTGTAAATTTCTAAAAGTACTTTGTATTATGGTCTCCCGCTTCAATCCACAATGCTCGAATCTTGAGCCTCTAAGGTATCTCTTGTTCCAGAATAATTGCATATTTCTTTACTTCCAGAGTTCTGCAACGATCCCAAGCTACAATGGAGTCAGGACCCCCATGTTTCAAATGTGTGTACAACTCATCAAGCTCATTTTCCAATGAGATTAAATCTTTTTCATTTGCTAGTTTGTGCTCCTTATCCCATACATAAGATTCCCTTTTTAATTTTTGAAGCTTTGTGACAAATTGTGCACTTGTTATCATATCCCCATTCAACCGAAATGATTCCCAATTTTTATGAATGAGTCTTTTAAACTCTTGCAATTCTACCGAGCAAGAGTTGTATTTGAATGGCGATCTCGACTTCCCACCTTTTCAGTGTAATTCAAGGTAAATAGACCAATGGTTAGAACAACAAACTGAACCCACCGAGGAGCAATAATATCCTATTTGTTGAAGCAATAAATCATGAACTATAAATCTGTCAATCGTTTTAGATATTCCTTTATCCCCACCCCTATTGTTGAACCAGGTTCACTTCAACTAGACCGGTTCCACATCTACAAGCTCTCTCCACCTTGTTAGCAATTTGTTTTTGCCAATTTGTCCTCTCATCCCAAAGGTCCATAGATTTCATCTTTTTCGATCATGAAATATAAGTCACCTTCGATAATTAATTTGTCAACATTAAGAAAGCTGGATCCGAACAATCTTTCCCAGAAAACTTCCTTCGCATCATAAGGTCCATACAAGTTTAGCATTTTTATTGATTGGTTTGGTTTGTTGTATATGAACTTTGTACAAAGACTAGAAGCAATGAAGAAGCACTTAGTGAGAATTGCCTTTGAAGAAAATCCAATTATAAGACCTGTAGAGAGCCCTACAGAGTCTATACCAACAAACCCCCATCCAAAGAAAAGTCTTTCTAATTCATATACTATTGGTTCGAAGCAACCCATCATTTCCTGTATTAAAAGAATATCTGGTCTTTCCATTTCCATGAGTCTACAAAGGGATAATTTTTTGGATTTCCCTCCTAAGCCATAGATGTTGACATACATAAGAATCATGGGATACCCCTTTTCGGGGCCATCCCTGGTCTAAGGACCCATGTTATTAATTTCTGCCTCCCTTGAAAAACCTCCCTCGATGCATGTTTCTGTGCATGCTTAATAACATACTTCCTCCCAACCTTTGAGTGAACCACTTATTTGATTCCATCAAACCCAATACCCCAAAAACAAGCATAAACATGGTGACAGGGTCTAAGGAGGTAAGCTTCATGTCCAACTGAGATTGACAAAGTACCCGAGATGGAATCAAGATTATGGGTAGAGGGTTCCTTGACAGGACCACTAGAAATTCGATTCAAGTCAACTAGACAAACATTTTCACCCAACCCCACTGAATTGACAGGGGATGACTCTATTTGAGTCACAAATTGAGTATCCACCTCTGATCCAAAAAGGATCCAGAGAAGGCTGAGAACAACTCAGAACTTACAGAAGCAACTTAAAATGCTCATAATGGCTTCGATAGACATCAAAAGTGAAAAAATTCAAAGTTCCCAAAACTCAGTTAAAATTACATGATCGCAAAGAGTGAGTTGCAAGATTTATAACGGTGCAAACGACTCATCAAAGAGAGTTACGAATCAAAAGATATAAGTGGTCAAAGTTTTTGTCAACTTAGCCAAGTTAGCAGGGATGAGTCAACATTCGTACTGCTGACGTTAGCATCAGTACAGATGAAGTCAACGTCCGTACAACCTACGTGGAAATCAGAGGGTGACACATGTCATGATGATGTCAGCATGTCGTCAACATGCCACGTGGAAACACCAAAGGCTGCCATGTGTCACTCAAATTCAAACTTTTTAGGGTGCCATGTGGAGCAGTAAAAAAGTGCCATGTGGCATCCCTAGGTGATGCCACATGGCACCACCTGGAAGGTGCCATGTGTCACGAGGTGATGTCAATGCACATGTGGGAAAATCAATGGATTCCACGTGGCCCAATAGGAAGGCACCACGTGGCACCCTCGAAATGCACAAGGAGGCTCAGCGACCGAATTTAAAAAAAAATATAATATAGGAACTCTGCCAACTATGGCGGAAGTTCTGTTATACATGGCATGTACGCCATATTTAATGACCGCCAACTCTGCGCCAGAAATAGCAAGAATCTCTGCCAAACTCGCTGTCATTCTAGCATATTCCGCCAATTTTAACACATGTTTCGCTAGTTTAGTGGTCGCCCGCCAAATTTGGTAGGGCACACCAAAATGGTTATAACCATGTGCTAAATGGGGAGGCCCATGGGATTCGACCTTGGGACCTCCGCCAACCAACGCCCAAACTTAGCCCCGCTAACCAATGCACCAACAGATTCC
>CBVK0101628001.1:0-14109 GCA_900067695.1 Picea abies
TTCACTTCGTGAATTCGAAGCTTCGGGACTCCGGCCTTTGCAGTCTTCCAACTCTCCCGAAGCAAATTTTGTCGGAGTGTGTATTAACACTTTATGCTTGATAGCTTTTCATAAGTCCAAAAGCTAGGACCATGGGCTTAGGCACAAAGGAGCTCTTCTCTTTGGGTATTCGGTTATTCGTGACTTTGGGGCTCTGAGCTACTCGAACTCTGAGAAGTTCAATCCCTCCAGAGTTTTTACCTACCAAATAAGTCATAAGGTTGTGGTGATCGCTTCCTTTTAGTTGTTTAGTACACCTTACGCTCTCCTTCCACTACTCTTGATCTAACGGTCGAGAATGCTCCCGTAGTATATCAATGATCATGGATGATTGTGGAGTCCCAACTAGCACGACGTTTAAAATCATCGTCAATTTCTGAAATGGAAACTGCTTGTTGGTAGTGGAACCGATGCCAACCGTAGATCTATTGGCAGGTGACGATCAATGGTCGGTGTGGATTGTGGAACTGAAACTTACGCGATCATTAAATCAACCCTTGCATCCTATAATGGTTCCCCATTGTTGATCTTCCCTTACTGAGATCTGATGGTCAGGACTTAATCAGATGTTGATCTGACAATCCTCCTTTGTAACTCCTAGATTTGATGGTCCTGGCTTGTCCCGAAACCTACATCAATGGACATTATTCTTCCTCGATTCTTTTGTAGTTTTACTGTGGGGATTTCAATCCCAATCGAATTTCTGCAATGTGCTTTCCCTTCTGAGATTTTTGGTTTTGTACTTGGATTTGCTTTCCCTTCTGAGATTTTTGGTTTTGTACTTGGATTCTAACTGATCAGAATCATTGATCTATTGGGAATTTGATCCGGATAGTGTTTCTGCAATGCATTGATCTCGTGAAATATAATATGATGCCTCTCATGAGCTTTAGGTAGATTCCTCTGCATGTTGTTCATAACAACTCATCATCATATCATAATGACATCGACTATTGACATCAATGACAATATGTCCAACATGTGCCACTATATAAAGAATCATACAGTAGATCCACATATGGTGTTTTTCCTACATCTAGGGAATTTATCTTTATAGACATAGTTTTCTTATATTATGACTACAATTTCATTATTTCTCCTTCTAAAATCAAAGGAGAAAACCTAGGCCTATATATGACATCATATGTGCACGTTTCTCACCAAGGAGAGGTTATATTAAAAAAAAATTGCGGACCTCATTATAGAAAAAATGATCATGGTATATTGGCATCATACAAATATTTTGTGTCTGACTACAATATGTGCTTGAATTCAATAGGAAACATAAAGAATTACATATACATGCATGGTCATTCACACATACATGGAAGCATTACAAGATTTATTAACAACTAAAAAATTCAATGTAGAAGTGCAAATTGTATATTTGTTGAGGCAATTAATGATAAGGAAATGTTTATGTCTAGGATTGCAAAATTATATGTTTGTGTAGCTCCACTTAAAATGTGTTTGTTAGAGATGAGGTTTTAGTGGATTATAATTTTTCTAGGCTTATACCTACACGAAAATAAAGACAAGCAATCGGTCTTTACTTAGAGGTCCCAATGGGATGTAAGAAGAAAGGAGTGAAATGATATTGTTTATTCAACTTTAAGAGTTTCGATTGACAATTTGTATTGATGGAATATTGAAAAACTTAGACATTCCTTATAAATTGTTTATTTTTTTAAATTATTGTGTGCAACATTCTGATGGGGCTTTGTTCAAATTTGTTATTGTCGTGAATTTATTTTATCTATTGTATTGAAAATCATAAATATAATACATATGTCTATTCATATGGTATCCATTTTTACAATGATGATCATAGAAGTGATGATAGTATCCTTAATGTGTAGTTTTAAAATGATAGAAGTGATGATGAACGCATTATTCTACTTCTTCCATTTCATCACAATACTTCTTGGAGAGAGAGAGAGAGGGATGGGCATCTAGGCAAATTATTTCTTGAGAAGAGTATGGCAAGTTTTTGAATGCCCCTCCTTTACAACATCCACTTCCTAATTTAAATACTATTGTGTTTGATATGGAGAGGTCAAGCGGCACTAAAATAAATGAACAATAGGGGGGAAACAATGTGAATATATGAATAACAGAGATGAGATGGTACACCATACACACATTGCAAAACAAATGTTACATGATGTTTTTAAGAGGAAATGAATTCATGTAGTTGATGAACATGAAGAAGATATGGATGGAGGTTTTGTAGACCATGGCATTGAACGAGAGAATTTGATGCAGGCTACAAAAACACCCTTTTTACAATTGTTGGTAAAACAAAGTGCTATAAGTTAATTGTTGTTCTACGGCTTTGTAATTTGAAAGCAACATATGGATGATCAAATAGTAGCTTTGCATCTTTGATAATGTATAAAATGTGATGTGTACCATAGTATAATGTGGTTTATGAGTCTTTAAATCTTGTCAACTTATCAATTTTTAGTTAGTTGCTAATTTCAGTTTGGATTAGTTTGATGCAGGTTACATTGTTGCCATTGGACAATGTACTTCCTAATACATGTAAAGATGCTAGAAAATTGTTGAGTAATTTGGGTGTTGATTAGAAAGTATATCACACATTTCCAAAATATTGTATCTTATACAAAGGATGACATAAATATAAGTTTTGGTGTCCAAAATGCAGAACAAGTTGCTACTACTTGATGTAAAGGGAAAATTTGTCCTGCAAAAAGTATTATGCCACTTGCCCATAATTGCAAGATTGCAATGCATGTTTAATTGAAAACTTTAACTGAATATATGGATTGGCATGCAAAAAATAGGAGTGGGCAAGATGTATTGTGAATTTTCATAGATTCTAAGGCAATGAAGCACATAAGAAATACATGGCCAAAAAATTTTGTATGTGAGAAATGAAGTATAAGACTTGGCTTAGTTATGGATAGAGTGAATCCACACTATTTTCAGTCTACAAATTATACAATTTGGCCCATTATTCTAATAAATTATAACATCCCTCCTTTGATGGTTATACAAAAAGATCATTTGATGTTGTCCCTTAATATTGTGCATGGAAAGGATCAAGTTAGAGACGTGATGTTTATTTAAAACGGTTGATAGAGGAGATGTTTCTCCTATGGAATGGAATTGAAATATATGATATTTCATTATTTATACCCAAAAGGTCATTTATAATGTACAATTTTATTTGTTAAACAATCCATGACTTTCTAGGGTTGGGAGTATGCTCACGTATAACATTTATTTTGGAGTAGTTTAAACCATTTTACTAATTATAAATCAATGGGGTTCATCAACAATTAATGTGTCATGTCTATTTTTCTTGCTTTTATGTTTTAGGACCAAGAACAAAAGGATTATTCACTTGTACATGCATGGGGAGGAAATTTGTTCAAAGTATTCTAAAAAATTGCATAGGTGTGTTTATAAAGGGCACGGGTCCTTTTTGCAGCCATACCATCGTTTCCCTCAAATGAAGAGAAATTTTAATGAACAGGTCAAGGTAAGACCCCCTCCTCATATAATGATGCCAACATATTGGTCAAAGAAGATTGAATCTTGCATGAATTGGATTGGGAGGATATGTTCAATGGAGACCTATTTGATATTGATGACATCTAGATGAGTTCAAAATTCCTTTTAATCATGTGCTAAAAAGTGTGAACAATGTTTCCAAATTCTACAGTTCCCCTTATTGGAAAGAACTTGAAGTGGCACATTTGTTAGATCCAATGCATGTGTTCAAGAATGTGGCATGTTCTCTTTAAAAACATATTTCTTGCATTGAGAAATATACAAATGCATCTAGAAGAGATTTTATCGTGTCAAAGACAAAGAAAGATCTATGAGAAAAAGAAACAACGAATGTAGATGGCTAAAAAAATCATCATACTACACCATGGATATTATCTAAGGATGACTTAGAACTTGTAAAGAAGGTGATTCGTACAATTAGAACACCAATAGGATATGACTCATAATTGAGAAAATCATTTAGTATTGATGGTAAGTTTACAGGTCTCAAGACATGTGATCACCATAATTTGTTAATGGTACATATTACTAATGTGGTTCTAATCCTGAAGCCTTAATTTAATGCTCATAATAGTATGACCATATTATAACCCATTTGAGGTTGCATATGCACAACATATATATTTGATAGCTACACATGGATGCAATAGTCTCACACAATATTTTTTTCATGCCATCAAATGGTTATTTTCACTTGTAAGGTTGTTTTCTTATATTTTTTAATCCAGATTGTAAATTTATCTTCAATAAGTATATATGTCAAAATATTAATTAGTACTGTGAGAAATTTTATGAAAATACTAAATAGTAATTAGGGTCGTATTGGCTTTATGTGGATCACATCCAAAGAGATACATGTCATGAAGATCCATAGATGACACAATGAAATAGTGGAAATTGTTTTCATTTTTTAGAAAGAGTTGATTACTAGTTTTATGGATAGTCAGGTCCATCTTTTTGTATATTTGGTCGAAGACACTCAATTAAGTAGTGTGGTGAGTTGTAGATGGATGTTATTCTACAGATGCACACAAAAACACTTAAGGGGTTTGTAAAGCAACAAGCATGTTTTGAATAGTGCATGGCCAAAGGGTACATTATTAAAGAATCTTTCTTTTTATGTCTAAGTTCCTAAAACAAATGCATATAGATTCTCCACTTGTGTGGGATGGTGATGGTGATGAAGTATGATCAAAAGGGGAGAAACTTGAAACAAATGGATAAACACAAATTATGAGAGGTAATATACTTATTTAACATATATATGGTTATAATTGTGTTATTTAAGAACTAATTGTTTTCCTTGTATAAAATAAATAATATTAAATGCATGTCGACATTGCAGATGAAGAGGAATGGGATAAAATTAATAAATTCATATATTCTAGTATGGAGGCCACTAAGAAAAGGTTGGTGATGTATGATGAAATGCATAAAAAACCAATAGGAAGACATATAGTCATTTAGAAGATCAGACCATTGTATTCCACTCCTTGAAAATTACATTATAAATGGCTTGTAGAGTGCACAAACACATGGGTGAAGGAACACATTCATAAATTGGGACTAACCAACAAGGAGAGTGAATTAGATGTGTTTAACATAGGAATTGGATACAAATTATGGTATGTGATGGATTTATCGTGAGATTAGTTGCATAATTTTAAATAAGCATATTTTTTTTTCGAGAAAGAAAAAACATTTATATGCATAAAAAAAAACTATTTGTTCAAATTCCACATTCATACATATAAGATTATTTCCTTTCTCAACCATTACTAAAAAAATAAAAAAAAATAAAAACATTGATTCAACATAAGAGAGCCCATTGAGTTTTTGAGAAAAATTACAAACGAAAATTCATTTCCTTATAAAACTTCCCTTTAAAAAAATACAAAGAAATGAAAGCTCCCATGTCCAGTAAAAGCGCTTCCTTAGAGAGTTCATCAACCAATGTGTTTAGTTCCCTAGGAATATTATTGATAGAGAACCATTCCAAAGAAGTAAAAAAAGAACAAATCTGGGTCATCAATGTCTTGAGACTCAGAACCTGCATTTATGTGACCAATAACCTACTTAACAACTGCCTTGGAGTCTCCTAAGATTTGAATTTTGTGCATATTTAAGAATGTGAACATGAATAGTAAATCCCATAAAGCTGAAATCTCTGCTTTCATATTTGTTCCTCTACCCAGGGAGTAACAGATTTTGAAATAGTGAGTTGCAGAAATATAAAGAACAACACCAGCCTCGCACCCTGACGGGTGCCCCTGGCTTACACCATCAGAGTAGCCCCACAACATTCTTTTATCTATGGGAGGCAGGGTGAGCAGTTTTGGTTTTGGAACTTTGGCCTCACACCTAAATTATTGAGATAATTTGACAACCAGTGCAACAATAGTTTTCATCAAAATATTCACATCTTGAAAAATGCATACATTGTGTGCCCACCACAATAAATAAATCGTAAAAAAGGGGAGGGAGATAAGATCTTTTATGCATGGATCCTCTTTCCACGATTTAATCCACTCGAGAATATTACTTATCAATGTTGGCTCATGTAGGTTAACAAGATTTAAAACCTTTGACATAAAATGTTGGGCGAAGTGACAGGAAATAAAAATATGTTTCACATTTTATGAATCAACCTTGCACATAACACATCTAATTGGACCTGTCCATCCTCTTTTCATCCCATTGTTCCATGTTAAGATCATAACATAATCTTCACTTTTAAAGGTGCATGGGACCTCCACACATAAGAATACCACCACTAACACATCTAATTGGACCTGTCCATCCTCTTTTCATCCCATTGTTCCATGTTAAGATCATAACATAATCTTCACTTTTAAAGGTGCATGGGACCTCCACACATAAGAATACCACCACTTTCTCTCCCCCTCGAAAGAAACCACTACCTCTGATAAGTAACCCAACTTTAGTATATAGATTCTATTTTTCTCATTTCTCTACCAAACAAGGGAATCATCTTCCTCTTCCCAAAGATGAATAAAATTAGAATTAATAAGATCAGTGAACCTAATCCATTTCTCTGCTTGATTCCCCTCAAGCTACAACATGGCATTAATATTCCACGTGCTTATTCTTATATAATCTCTACAATCCATTCTGACATCCCATAAAGAGGAGATGCCTTGATCATGAAGTTCTGCTATCAATTCCATTGAAATCTTAAATCCAAGACCTGAGTTCACTCAAGGGTCCTCACCTATTTGAATGCTCTTTCCATTACCAACTTTCCATACCATCCAACCACTTACCAAAGATGAAGCCTCAGCCATTAATCTCCACCCAATAGAACTATTATTCCCTATTTTCTTTTGAGATTTGAACCATTCCACAAAATATTACCCACCTAAATATTTGGATGCCAACATCCTTCCCCAAAGCATATTGTTGTGAATTAGTCTCCAAAAGCTTTTAGTAACAAGCAATTTGCAGAACCATACAATATTTTTTATGCCCCAGCCCCCAAGTTCCTTTGGCATTGCTAGACAAGACCATTTAACCAAGGGAATTCTACCTAAATCTTTGCGTCCCGACCATAGAAAATTGAAGCACAGTTTCCTTATTTTTGTGAGAATTCCAATCGTAATTTTTGCAATTATGCCCCAGTATACAGGAATATTGATTAACACAAACTTGAAAAGGACTAATCTACCACCTCTTGAGAGCCATCTATGAGATCAAAGCATGAGCCTTGCCTGGATTTTTTTTACTATCTAGAGCCAATCATCAAAGGAGTAAGAGTTAGGCTTCAGATTGAAACCAAGGTATTTGAATCCATCCTCAACCTCCTTGGGCGCATATGGAAGGATTGTGTCCATCTAAGCTAAAACATATTTTGTATAGCGCTTGTATACACATTGGTTTTGTTTATATTTATTTTCATTCTGGTCGTAGCGCAAAAACAACTAGAATCTCTTTTAGAATTGGAAATTATTGAATAGAACTTGCACCAAATAAAATTACACCGTGAAAACAAGTAAATGAGAAATGATTTATGATGGAGTGATTTTGAACCCTTTTAAGGACCCATTCCTTTGATCTTGTTTAATCAACCTACTTATGCCTTCTTCAACAATTAATAATATGAACAAGGACAGAAGGAATCCTTGATGGATTTCCCTGGACGAGTGAAAAGAGACTGAGGGCTAGCCATTGATTAGGACTCCAAAAGAGGAGGACTCAATGCAACCCATAATCCAATTGACTATGTTAGGGTTCCATTAAGGTTCATACCAAGTTAGATCAAAGCAAGTCTGACAAAGGTCTAATTAACCTTATCATATGCTTTGGATAAGTCTGATTGCATGATCATGGTTGGAATCTTATTGATCTTGATAGAGTGCAATGCTTCCTAGGTGATGGAAACCGCGTCATGAATCCATCTCTTGTACAGGAAACCATACTTCTCTTTAGAGATATAATCACTAAAAATCGACTTTAAACAGTTAACAATGATTTTGGCAATGAGATTATAGATAAAATTGCAGCAAGAAATGGGGCGAAAGTCCTCAAAGGATTCTAAAGATTTCTTTTTTAAAATTAGGGCTAAGAAATTAGAATTAAAAGATCCCAAGATTTTACCAGATCTTTGATATTCTTGAGTCACTTTTAGAAGGTCGAATCTGAATTGTATCAAATAACCCAATATATAATTCTACATTCAAACCATCAGGACCGGGGCTTTTTCTTTTATGAAAAGAGGACAAAGTTGACAGAATATCTTTTTTCGAAAATTTCCTCTTAGAGAGATAAATTAATTTCCTTTCCTGATTGACTTTGGTAAAAGATCAATGACCTTCAGAATTTTTGTGATAGAACAACCAGAGGGTTCCTAGAATAGGTTGGAGTGGAACTCCTTACTATCATTGACAATGTCTTCAAATGAGGACACTAGGAAACCATGTGAATCCTTGATTTCCCAAATGGAATTTGAGTTTTTCCCGTGGCTTGCAAATTTGTGAAAGAATTTTGAGTTGTTATTGCCTTCCATTGACCATATTTCCTTACTTTTAAGAAACCATTGAGATTCTTCACAATCCAATAGATCCTTCTTTTTTTTCATGAGATCAATAAGGGTTGCTTCCTTCATGGTAGAGAGAGAGTCAACCTTTCTTTCTATCAACAATTCCCCCGATTGAGATTCAACCTCCAACAAAAGAGCAACAACTTTCGCATTATAACTTTTGGACCAATGGGTGGAGACTTTTTAAACCCTAGATAAATTTTCTAAGAACTTTTGCATGAAAGAGAATTCTACATTTTCCACTAAAGGCCTCCAAACTGAGAGCACCATCCTTTTGTAATCCTCTTCCTTGAGCTAAGCATGATTAAATGGAGAAGGAGGCTTAGGACCTTTCCTGTGAATTTCCATCATAATTGGTATATGATATGATATGCCCCCTATTAGAACCCTCGATTTGAAATACCATGGTTGATCGATCATATCCTTTGAGATTAAAAATCTATCAAGCTACTTAGTCACCAGGGAAGAATTTTTTTTTCCATTACATCAAGTTTGAGAAATATTTTGGGGAGCCAAATCAATTAGATTAAATTTCTCGATCCAATGCAAGAAAAAATACTCTTGAGGGTCTTGACAAGGGTGGGCATCCCAAACCTCCTTTAAGGACAAAGTAAAATTTAGGTCCCCAGCCAAAATGATACTCTGAGTGTTTAAAACACCAAAGTTGGACACTTCGTTCCAAAAATTTACCATGTATGCATACGAGCCATACATATCGATTATTCTGAAAGGTAAATTTAAAATGTTGTCGAAAACATCTACAACAACTCTAGATGGGATTTGGGAGGAGGAGAGGGCTTTGAACTTAGGGCTCGAGGACTAGTATTTTAACCAATTTCTGAAATATTCCATGACTTTATCCCCACTACACATGGTTTCTTGGATCAGAATGAAATCTGACTTACTTACATGGACAGTCTTTTTAAGGGCGTTGATTTTAGGGATTCCCCCAACCCTGCATGCATTGAAAGACAACAAAATCATTTGTGACCCTTGCCCTGGGATTTCCCCACTCTAAGGGCTCGAGTAATGATTCACTTTTTACCGCTTCTAATTTTTTTTACTGCCTATAATTGGGCTAAATAAATCAGTGACTTACGACCTACGTGACCCACGATGCTCTTCTTCATATCAAAACCACCTAAACATAAAGCCTCATCACCTTTTTTTACCCTAAAATGAGGTAGATAATATTATTTATAGGAAGACTTAGAGGGCACGGAAGTGGTCATGGCCTTAGCAGGGGAGGAAGAGGAATAGGGAGAAGTGCGTGCTTTTGACAATGGGAAATTACAACAAAGAGGGAATATGGAAGGGATCAACTTGGCTATAGACTGGACATATCCCTCTGATGGTTGTAAACCGCCATAAACTTAGGGAATCCATATGGGGAGGACAACATCCTTTAGGACATGATCGGAAGGGATGGAGACTCCTCAACCACTAGAAAAATGGGAGATTTGGGAGCAGAAGAAGAAGAATTGGAAGAAAAAGGCTTACCCAGATTCACTTCCTGATGAGGATTTGGAGAGGAAGCTTTATCCCCCAAACTTACATCGTTATCACTGATCCTAGTGGAGTTCTTTGTCCTTTGGAGACAGACTCCTCCAGCTAGGCATTTCACTTCCATGTTTTATGAAAAGGAGGAAAGGAAGAAGGAGGTATTTTGCATTGCACTTGCAAATGCCCAACTCTGTGACAACTAAAGCATCTGAAGAGAACATAATGATAATCGATCCTTTGTTTCCAGGTGAATCCCCCCCACACCAATTCAATTTTTTTGAGGTTGTCCCTCATGTCCACATAAATTTGTAACCGTGTCCATCTTCTGTCAGTTTTTTACTACTAGTCAGGCTCACAACTAATGAATTTTCCAATTTTATTGCCAATTGACACCATGATTGCTTCTTCCCAAAATACCATTGGCAAGTTGGGAATAATTTCCCATAATTTCATAGGATCCAACGCATCTCAGGTAAGGTCAAATTATATCGCCCACTCTTTTAAGACTAGTCCAGAGGGGCCCCATCCCTAGACCCTGTTAAAAATATCTACCATATCCTCCCTACTCTCGAATTTAAAACAAATACATCCTCGTGCTAAGGTGTGGAATTTGGGGTGATATCCCAACAATCTAGACCAATTCTCATCAATCCAAGACTGTAACAAATCTAGGGAGATGGTTTTCCCACAAAATAAACCCACTACCGCTCTCCTGAGAAGATCAGTAATGTCACCAATGTTGAGGTTTGCTCCCACCACCATTCTATGACACTCCTTCTTGGCATTCCAGCACCACTTCTTCTTCATCTTAGCCTCCACTTCTTTTGTTGAATCACTCGAATCCTCAAACCCTCTATGGGAGCTACCACTGCAATTCTTAGACTCTAATGATGTTTGAGTTGCATACAAACGTAGTGAATGAGAGAGAACTTTAGGAGAACTGGATAAAGGCTTAAACATCGAAATGGGAATATCACCCAATAGAAAATATTTTGGGACCCTTCCAACCACTTGATTTGAATGCATGACTTTCCTCAAATTGCTCGTCCTCGAGTCGATAACTTCATTCGGATCCAATGACCCCAACTCCTCTAGATCAACCGCACGCTTTAAATTTTGCACACAAATGAAATCCTCATCCAGGAGGAAGATGTCCTCTCAGTCATTCTCATCCTCAGGGAAATCAACCTCAACTTCATCCATATTCACTCTAGACAGTACTATCCTGCACCAAAATTAAAATTGATAGAGCTTGGTCTGTGTGCATACCACTTGTCCACCAATAATCGAGATCCCTTGTGTACTATCCCCAAGTTGCACCATAGTTTGTTTGAACCGATGAATATAATATAACATTTAGGCCATCAGGATCTCTAATCTTGCTCCTCAAAAACAATGGCAACACCTTTGTGTTGAAAACATCTTACTTCAGCCCCTAGGTATCTTTTTATCTAATGATTTCCTTACTACAAATCAGATTAATAGCTCACAAAACAAAAATACATTGTTGGAATATTCAACTCAAATAAAGATAGCAGAAGAAAAATTGGAAATCAAATCATGCACACATAAACACCAATAATTTTTGGTAGATACCCCTGGAAAAAACCCGGAGGGAAAGCCAGTACTAAGAGGATTTTATTATGATAAAATCAGGGCTCACATAACATGGATAGTGGCCCACTAAGAGAAATACAACTGCAAACAAACCTGGCAAAGTCTGATATGTTGTACAACCCAGATCTGCATGTGTTTCTATGTGTATGTGAATTTCCTTAAGTAAGATCGCGTATATGCGCTTGTCTCCATTGACGCTCGCATACATGACCTCAAGGACTGTATGAGAAAATCCATATGGTTCAACCCTTTCTTGTGGCTTCACTTTGTTGAAACCCACTTGTGGCTACCTCTATTCTCTCTTCTCCTTGACTTGATTTCTAGATGGAAGTCCTTCTCCACCTATCCAATATCTCATTCAATCACATTCCTTCATTCTCCAACCCTCTGAGCAAAAATCCTTCTCTACTTTGATCAATCTATGAAGTGTCTTCCTCCTTCACCCTAGCCTTTCTTTTATAATCTTGAGTTATGACTTAACCCTAATCTCCAAAGTGATTGACAACTGAGATTGCTTGTCACCTCACTTGAGATCAATGGCTAAGATTAAATGCTAACTTTTGGCATTTCCTTAAATAACTCAATTAATTAATTTAATTAATTAATAAAATAACTTTACTTTAATAATTCCTCTAATCAAAGTAAAGCCAAGGATAGAAGGATTTGGATGATTTCCACATGTCTAGACACATAGACCTTTGTGGAAATACTTATCCAGTGCTACCATGCATCAACACTCCCTCTTAGAAAGGAAATTAATTCTTGAAGAGCCACCTAGATATGGTTCTTCCTTCGATCCTGGCACAATGTCACACACATCATCCTGCACATTGGCATCCCACCAACCCTATTGGTCAATTTCTCCCTGAATACTGGAAGTCACAGAATCAATGATGCTACATATCAATTCCATGAAGTTTGGAAAGTTTGTTGAAGACCTGCTCTCCCTCAATGTGATTCTAGAAGCCTCCTAATCATGAGCATCCATCCATTTCATCTCATACCAACTCGGTCTCCTGACAGAACTAGAAGGGGCTAACTCCCTATTCCCATCTGAAGATTAACGCCCTGCACTTGAAGTATTTGAATTCCACTCTTCCTTTAGTTTCTCACCCTTCAAAGCCTTTTGATCCTCCTCCTCTATCACTGACAATGATCCATGATCCAAGATCCCCTTGGACCCATGAGCAAGTTTACCCTGCAACTTGTATAACCTTCTCTATCTTATACCAATGCTCATTGTTGTATCAGAGCTATCTCCCTCTAAACATATGAGTACTTGTTTGTTTTGGAACAAGACTGCATAACCCTTGTCCTCTAGAGCTGAGACTGGGAGAAAATTCAGCCTCAACTCTACAAAATACAACACATCTTCCACCTCCAAAAAACCTCTTGACTCCAACTAGAACCTCACTGTCCCAACTCCCTCTACAACACACTGGGCATGAGAGTCAAGCTCCACATGCAGATTTGAGTTTTCTTCTAACCATCTAGTGAACAAATCATGTGTCCCAGTCATATGATGAGAAGCCCCATTGTCCAAGTACTAAGAACTCCTTGAGTTGGTGTTGGTAGAGAGGTAGGATATCATTGAGAATTCCTTCTCAAATTTTCTTGTGAAATCATCTGGCTACAATTTTTCAATGCTATTGTTTGCGTCTTTCCTTGCCCCTTCTTCTCTAAACACTGTGATGCATAGAACCCATACTTGTAGCAAACAAAGCACTTGATTTTAATCAAGTCCTTCTTACTTGGTTGTGAGGTTGACCCCTCATTGTTACCCTTGGAACCCTTTCCTTTTCCCTTTCTTGTCTTACTGACAAGGGTCAAGTTGTCCTCCTCTTCATCTCCCTACTTTCCTGCTTTAGACTCCTCTCGAGTCTTTTCCTGGATGCAATCATCCCAAAGCCTCTACTAATATGGGAGATGTTTTTTAGCACAAAATCCATTGAAAAATGTTTCCCAATACTTGATTCCTCCTTTTTCTCCCCTATGGCTGCAAGTTGATCATGCACCTGTGTGATCCTCATGAAATAGCTGGTAACATTGTCAAATATAGACATTTGCACCAATCTGAGTCTATTTCTTAAGACCATATTCCTATTCATGTTAGTGCTCTGGAATAAACCTATCAAGGCATAAAACATCTCTTTGGCCATCTTCTTCTCAGATATGTGAGGAATTAGATGATTCTTCATTGAATCCAAGATATCCCTCTCAGCTTTAATCTCCTTCTTCTGGTGAACTACCAAATCTGCAGGATTTTTCGGTGGCACAACTACTTTGTCCACTAGCTCCCAAATGTCATACTCCTTTAACACCAAAGTCACTCTTTCTTTCCAAGATAGGAATTT
>CBVK0101628004.1:0-13252 GCA_900067695.1 Picea abies
CATGGTCAAACATGAACCATAGTCAACATGGTTAAACATGGTCAACCATATTTGACTATGGCTAAAAAGAGTCAACCATGGTCAAAATTGGTCAACCATATTCAACCATAGTCAACCATGGCCAACCAATCTCAACCATGGTTAACCATGTTCAACCAAAGTCAACCAAATGCATTAGCATTGCATTTCAATATTTAATAGAATGATGACTTCACCTTCATTGACCAATATCTTATCACATTCGTTTATAAAGGGGGGTTTAAAATTATGAAAAATAAATTTAATATATTGTAGGTGTTGGCATGCAGTGGGAAGACCCGAGGTTAATCATCTATATACCAACAAAACCCTTAGAAATCGACCCTTTCGACATCACCTACAGAGCAAGTGAAGTCTCACCTAAGGAATCTAAAGGGGTCGCAGGAACCAGGGTTCTATAGTGATGAGGGTAAGTGAGGCATTCTTTTTGTTCTTACTACCATTTACCCATGTGCGCAGTTCTCATTTATTAAGAGATAGTTAACATTCAACATATTCTATGCACAACATTATCCCAATTAACATTCATCATATTCTACTTAACATTCATTCAATTACTAGAGACTTCAGTGCTAAACATTATAACATCATATATAAATAACACATTCAACATCAATTGAAAAGACAACACATAACAACACACAAGTTTAACGTGGTTCACCCAACTTGGGCTACGTCCACAATGACTGGCTTCTTTTATTATTCATTGATAATTCCCTTACACTTGCGCACCGCGCTACAAAATCTGTAACAATAACATTACCCAAACCTACCTAGTCATTCTGCTGCAGTGTGAACTTCACTCCTCGGTCATACCTCAAACTTCTTCCTTCACTCGACTCAGTTACCTAAAAATCACTAAGAACTTCTCATCTCTCGAACCCTTTTACCCAAAATTCCTTTACATATTTATACATCAATCTAGGGCTATGATCACTACAGAAGTGGACAAAAATGTCCCCAAAACCCCAATGGTCTATAACCATTTTCCACCTTTTCTCCACCATGCATCCTTTTGTCACACACTTTAACTCCTTAAACTATGGTCCCACCGCGCACTTTGGTCCATCCTATAACTGCCTTTTTTTTCTTTCACTTCTTCTAGTGCAGATCCCAAAAATTAACTGCCTTTTGTTCTTTCACTTCTTCTTCATTGACCAATATCTTATCACATTCATTTATAAAGGGGGGTTTAAACTTATGAAAAATAAATTTAATATATTGTAGGTGTTGGAATGAAGTGGGAAGACCTGGGGTTAATCATCTAAATACCAACAAAACCCTTAGACACCGACCCTTTCGACATCACCTACAGAGCAAGTGAAGTCTCACCTAAGTCATCTAAAGGGGTCGCGAGAACCAGGGTTCTACAATGATGATGGTAAGTGAGGCATTCTTCATGTTATTATTACCATTTACCCATGTGCACAGTTCTCATTTCTTAAGAGCTAGTTAACATTCAACATATTCTATGTGCGACATTCTCCTAATTAACATTCATCATATTATACTTAACATTCATTAAATTACTAGAGACTTCAGGGCTAAACATTATAACATCATATATAAATAACACATTCAACATCAATTGCAAAGACAACACATCACAACACACAGGTTTAACGTGGTTCACCCAACTTGGGCTATGTCCACAGTGACTGGCTTCTTTTATTATTCATTGATAATTCCCTTACAATTGTGCACCGTGCTACAAAATCTGTAACAGTAACATTACCCAAAACTGCCTAGTTATTCAGTTGCAGTGTGAATGTCACCCCTCAATCATACCTCATACTTCTTCCTTCACTCGACTCACTTACCCAAAAAGCACTAAGAACTTTTCATCTCTCAAACCCATTTACCAAAATATCCTTTACATATTTATACATCAATTTAGGGCTATGATCGCTACAGAAGTGGACAAAAATGTCCCCAAAACCCCAACGATCTATAAACATTTTCCACCTTTTCTCCATCGTGCATCCTTCTGTAACACACTTTGACTCCTTAATCTATGCTCTCATCGTGCACTTCGGTCCATCTTCTAGCTTCCTTTTGTTCTTTCTCTTATTCTAGTGCAGATCCCAAAAATTAACCAAAATTCCTATCCAACAAGCCCCCAACACTCACTTGTGGTTGGTCTTGAGCCACTCAGGTCTTCTTCCATTGGGCCATAAATTTTTTGAAGCTCTCTTTCACTTCCATGGCCTTTTCCTTGACCTCTTGTTCCTTCTGCAAAATTTGGTCAACTATTTTTGCACTGACACAAGCCTTCATCTTCTCGACACCTTCATTAGCTTCCTATTTGATTATTTCTTGAGTTGTTGTTAAGGTTGTTGTCACTCTATATGCTTCCTCCTCTAGTACATATGCCTGTTTTGTGTGAGCATGTTGCTCTACCCTAAGCTGATTCACTTTTTAATACATCTTTCTATTCTCATTCATCACAGTTACCACCTCTACTGGTGGTAATGTGCCTATCACATCTTTGAACTTTTACACATTTTCCTACGCATCTTGGATCTTCTGAATAATATTTTGTTTCTCCTTATCCTCATTGAGTTGTGCCCAAACACCCATAGTCTTTGTATACACCTGGGCACACTCTACTTCTAGAGTCTTTATACTTTCCACCATTGTGGTCACGGTTTTCTCCCTCGTCTCCCTCTCTTTAGGTGGAGTGCTTGGTGTCAGATGTGCTTCTAGATCAACTATTTATGTGTGGAAGCCCTTAATGGATTCACTTATCTTCATGACTAAATATTTCACCGAGGCCTCCTTCTCGGTTTGTGCCTCAGGGATTTCTTGATATACCTTCTGGAATTCCTACTGCATTATTTATACCTTCTGTGTGGCCTCTTCGTGCTCCTTTTTAACTACATTGTAATCCACCTCTAATGCGATATTTTTTGTTGTAACCTTCACTAATTCGTTGGTTGTCTTCTCTGCATGCCCGTTCATCTCTTGCGTTGTGTTCATATGTAATTACATTAATACATCCATTGGCAGTTGTGATAGCATTAAGTCAATGTGACCTAGTTCCATGGTCTGTTCTTTCATTTATGTCATACAGAACTCGACTTCCCCTGTCGTTAGCTTAATCAATATTCATTCTCCTATGATCGCTAATTACTGGGAGATTATTGCCCTAATTCTCCAGTATTTGTAGTGATTTTCATTGGTTCCTCCTTCGTCTGTCTCCCTAACACGATGTTTGTTGCTTCTAACAGTTGTCACAATTTTTCCATCTATTCCTGCATGTGTTTTTTCATCACTTCTTGTTGGCATGTTGCACACTGAAACTTGTGGTCAATGAATTATTTTACCTGGTCTCCTATATTCTCTAAATAATCCTTGGTAAAGGCCTAGATAACCACTTCCTTAATGACTTTTTGCTTCAGTTGTTTTTGTTTGAGTCTCCTTGTCTTTGTCTCCTTTCTCTTCATATCATTATGTGGTGTTGTTCGTTGAGTTGTTTCCTCTGGGCCCTTTCCTCTGTTATGGTCGTCTCCTTCTTTTTCATCCTCATCGACCTCATGTATTTTTGGGTTTTAATTTTATAATGGCCCTGTCTCTGCCAGTCTAATCTTCCACTCATCATCCCAATTGAACATAATGTGGCTCATCTCCTCTTCTATCAATCTGTAATGGGTTGGAAACCACTGCTGATCTAGGTCCTTCTTTGTTTGCATGTACATATGGTGATTTCGTTCCTTGAAGCATGCCACTTGCTTGTATGCCTCGTCCACCTGTGGTGGTATGCACGAGGTCCCCTCTATGTTTTCCTTAATAGTTTCCTTGTAAATATAAAATGTGGCATTACTCTCTATCTGATGCACCTTATGTGTAATGTACCAAAGGTTCTGATACCACATAGCTAAGAAAGACTTCTCCTTAAATCCAAAAAATTAACTTTCATATGGTTCTCTCCAAGCTGATAGTGTGATTAGAATTAGTAACCATGAATAGTGGAACTCGGTCCCCTTGTCTTGCACTCCCTCACAATCAATCAAAAATTGGTTTAACAAAATTTTTTCCCAATTCATATGGACACCCTCGTCACATCGTTATGCTATTGTTGGATGTTTCTTAAGATGACCCAAGTTCTAATTTAGGTTTCCAATCAAACCCTATAAACCATCGAACCTTCTGGATACTAGAAAGAAAAACTGTGCACATAGTGCATAATGCAGTCTCACCTAAGATGGCTTATGGGTGACTGCAGGACCCAGATGTCTTCAATATTGGAAAGGAGATTTATGTGAGGATGGGAGACATTATTTCTACCTAAAAACATATTAGATCTATTATCTTATTACATCAACACATCAATAACTCTCATATCTACCATTCAATACTCAGATATATTCATTAAAGTTCATTCTGCAGTAATTATGCTATCACTCTATTGTGCATTGCAATTTACTACTAGTAGATTACTTAATTCATCATAACTTCCTTGTGTGCCTTCATTTTTTTACACTATCCTGTTGTGATGGTCCAACCTCTCCTTACTATTTAAATTTTAGTACGTTCCTTGGAATTACTGGAACCTTCCACTCTTTAGGCCAATATTTCATATCCCACTACACTTCTTCCCCTGTGATGCATTATCTCAAATACAACCATTCCGTTTTTAAGATCCCTCTTAGCCTGGATCCACATGTTATTCCTTGGTGCTTGAAAATTTGTTATTCCTTGATTTTCTGTCACAACCTTTTCATGGTTTTCTCCATGTGTTTTCTAGCTTATCCTGCATCTCATCATACATCATGGAAAAAATTGTAGAATTCACCTTCCTTTTCTTCGGATCTGAAGTGTGTCATAATGTTGTGTATTTGGCTGCGCGACACATCCCTAACCTTTGGTAAAATCCACTGTATTTTGGTTCTCCCCATCCAACCAATGCTATCAATATAATTAGCCAAGAATAATGAAATTTTGATCCTAGATCTAGTGCATCCTTGGGATCCTCCAAAAAAAAGTTTAGTATATATGGATCCCAGCCAAGTAGGCTTCCATTTTCGCATTGTGCGACTGGTGCTATTACTCCTGCAAGGGCTTCCTCTTTGCAACACTTTCTCAAAAGTTTACATGACATCAATTTTTTCACAAAATTAGTTGTTGGTTCATTTATCTGTCTAATAACCATTCCCATGGATCCTTTGTCAGTCCCATATTTGTTCTTTATTTCATTTTCTAGGGATTTTTGTTTAGTTTTTTCATCCATGTATTTCTGTGGTTTTTCTCCATCTATTGGTAATCGTGATATTTATGCAATTAAGTACACATCTATGGATACATACATATCCATCCATAATATGCCTCCATTTACCAATCACACTAGTTGTTTGACACATGCATTTACATATTTCCTCTCCCAAAGTGAGGAATCTCCAACAAGTTCATAATTCATGTGTTATATAGTCCTGCAATCCAAATTTTTGGCTCCATAATGGGATCTGCTTTTGCACCTTATCCTTTACTCTCAATGTGAACTTGTTGCATGAACTCATGGAACTTCCCCTTATTTGGAACATCATGATCAACATACTTCAACTTATTCACACAACCTAACATGTCATCCAATACTTTTACTCCTTCAGATATTTGTGACATTGACAATGTTAATTACTTCTACTTGCTCGGTGTTCTTGGAACGAAAGGTTTTTCCCTAGTCTTCTTCTATCCTGCTAATGGCCATGCCACTTCCACTGGATTCTCTTCCTCATCTTCTTCAGTTTCTGATTTTTGTTGGTTCGTAACATCCTCAACCTACACTTGTTCCTCTAACTGTTGTGTTGGCTTTGCTACACAGTTATCTACTTCATCAAACTCTTTCTATTCATCATATTCTTCATTAGGCTATACCTGTGGTTGTGTTGTTCCTAATACAATTTGTTACATGGGGTTTTTCTCTGTGCTAGGGTTTTGTGTTTTTCCCTACAAGTCGATATCCATTTCCTTTGTCGCTATAATTTGTTGTTCCTTCTCTTCTACAATCGTTGAAATAACTAGCTCAATTAATGGGGAAGGAATGGTGTGAACATCCACCAATCCTTTAGGCTGAATTGAGTTTTTCCCATCAAATGTTGTGTCATGTGGAGACCTTGCAAAACTTCATGTTTTCCTTCTGACCCGTCTGGGAGCTCCAATATTTGTTAGTGCCATTTTGCTAAATATTGAAAGGGTTGCTATGAATATTTAACTGAACACCTCAGATTCCCCTGCTCACACTATTTTTTCTTCCTTAGATATCATTTCCACAAAGTCACAATAAGTCTTGTTGTTCACATTTTCTTCTTTTATAGTCATGCCATAAATTGTCTTTCGCACCTCACTTTTCCAATCACTGCTTTTTATTTTTTCTACAGCTTCCTATATCGATGCACTTCTTTGCCTACCTGGCCTCAATTTTATAGCATGTATTTTATTCCTGTTCTTTCATATCAATTTCTATATGTTGCACGATGTATCATCTAACTGCATGCGTAACACTTATCCATCTACTACATCTTTTGTATTCTTTTTATTTTTCCAATTTTTTTGTCTTCTCTTTTTTCCTTGTTTTCCTTTCAACTCCTACTATATAAATTATGTACAATTGAATTTTCCTATGCTGCAACTACTAAGGGTTACTGGGTCAACTGTCCCTATATAGTTTCGGTCGACTGGAATTAACCAATCCTTGAATCTCTTTGCTTTCTAGATCCTACAACTGCACAACACCTCCATCTTTGATAGATTTTATCTCATATGTCCCTAGCCAATGCATCCTGAATTTTCCTAGGTGTTGTAAGTACTTATTTCCATAGAGGAGAACCAAATATCCTTCTTTAAATTGTTTCTACTTAATTTTTCTATCATTCCAATCTTTGTCTTTGGCTTTCTGTACTTCTTGATTGAAACCAACCATAATCATGTTCTCCTCTAGTTCCATGAGTTGAGACAATCTTTCTTGAGTTGCACCTCTTTCTGTCATGTTTGTAATGGTTTCAATGTGTAGACTAGGTATCAGATATTCCAAAGGGACTATTGCTTCATGACCGTACACCAATATGAAAGGTGTCTTCCCTGTGAGTTTCTTGCATGTGGTTATATAATCCCATAATATTGTTGATATCTTCAAATCCCAATCATCCATGTTTACATTGCAAATTTTAGTCAGGGCACTCTCCAATATTTTATTAAATGCTTCCACTATTCCATTAACTTGAGGATTGTATGGAGTGCTCTTATTATGGTCTATCTCAAATTATTGAGTCATTGCTTGAATGATATTATTGATAAAATGAGTTCCCTGATCACTCATCATAATTCTAGGGCATCTAATCTTGTAATTACTTGTTCAAATAGGAAGTGTGTTGTAGTTTATGCAGTGCAATCTTTTATTGTTGTTTATTCATCCCATCTAGTTAAATATTTGGTTGTTGTAATGATGTACCTTACTCTTGATATTATATTTGGTGGGTTGATTGGTCCTACAAAGTCAATTTCCCATTTTTCAAACACTTTAAGAGTTACCTGAGGTTTTAGGGGAATCGCGTCCCTCCTAGATGGATTTCCTACCCTCTGAAAGACATCAAAAGTCTCACAATATTCTTTTGCATTTTTAGAAACTGTTGTCCACCATAATCCTACACGTAGTTTCTTCCGCGCAGTGGTTTTTCCTGCATAATGTCCTCCAAATATTCATTCATGTGCTTCTACCAAAATGATGGGACGTTCATGTTCCATGACACACCTATTTATAATGTTATATACATGTACTTTATACAAGTGTCCTATAATAAGTTGGTAATATATAGCTCTAACCACCAATTTCTTCTTCTGCGTAGTGTTGTATTCCTTTGGGACAGATCTTGTACTCAAAAATTCAATGATATCAGAAAAGTATTCATTAGTAATATGCACTCAAAAGAGTTTTGCATCAATAAAATTGTCCTCCGAGCTACTTGTTTCCCCTCCATTATTTATCCTGCACAAATGATATGGCCCTGCATTCAGTCTTCTAGGTTTCACTACTACTTCAAAATAAAACTCTTGAATAGGTTTCACTACTACTTCAAAATAAAACTCTTGAAATAACAACAACCATATACATATCCTCCCCCCCAACATTGTCTTGGTGACCAGGTATATCAGAGCATAGTGATTTGTGAACATTTTAAAATGTTGGCCTAATAAATAATGTCTGAACTTTTGTAATGCATACACCATATCCAAACCTTCTCTTTATGTTGTATTGTAATTTTGTTCTGACTCTCACAATTTCCTACTTGCAAATGTTATTGGGTGATCTATGTCACTTTCTCATGGCTGTGTTAATATTGCTCCAAGTGTTATTTTAGATGCATCCACATGAACATGGAACTCTTTTGACCAATCTCGAAATACCATAATTATTGTTGTTACCATTTTCTCTTTTAATATGTCCAAACTTTGTTGGCACTCATCATTCCACTGAAACTTGATATCCTTCTTTAAAAATTTCTCCATGGGTGCAGTAATATGTGCATATCTCTTTATGAAATTTCTATAGTATCCTATATGACCTAGTGTATATATTAATTGGCGCACTGACTTAGGTGGTGGTAAATTAACAATGACAAAAATCTTTGCAGGGCCAACTAATAGGCCCTGTTTACAAACCACATGCCCTAGAAAAATTCCAAATGGTGCGCTGAATATGAATTTATTAATATTCAAAGAGATTTGACATTGTCTACACCTATCTAGAATTAATCTTAAAACTTCCACATGATCTTTCAATAGGATAAATATTGTCCAATCATCCAGATAAACCTCCAAAAATATATGTATAAAATCTTTAAATGCAGCTACCACTACTCTTGAAAAAATACCAAAGGAATTTTTCAATCCAAATGGAATCATTGTTTTTTGATATGAAACCCATTATGTGGCAAGTTTAGTATTATGACGATCCTTTGGTGCTATTATGATTTGATGATACCCTAAAAATCCATCAGTAAATGAGTATGCTTCCTGTCCTCCTACATTTTCCAATAATTCATCTGTAAATGGAGTAGGGAAGCGATCATGCAGACATGCATCATTCAACTTCCTCAAGTCTACATAGATCCTTATTCCCCCCTGCTTCTTCTCCTAAACTACCATATGGATAATCCACTCAGATTCTTCAATAGGTTTTATTATACCAGCCTCTAACATTTTATCAATCTTTTCCTTAACTTTATGTTTATATATTGGATTCAACCTATATGGTCTCTGTCTTATTGGTATGGAATTTGGTCATAAAGGAATCTTCATTTCTCCAATTTCTCCTGCTACCCCTTTCATTTCTGAAAACATTGTTGGAAATAGATCACTATAATCAGGAAATAAGTGTGGCAATCTTTCCACTGTGTGGTTGTCCCAATAGTCACCAATACTTGCAATATTTGGATTCTCTTTTGCTCCAATATTTACCTTCTTTATATCAATGTTGCAACAAATTATTTTGACTGTAACTATGGTCCTTCTAATTCTCTTTCCCCTTCAACTTATATTATCTAAATATTGCACAAGTTTTCTTCTGTTGGGTCATATTTTGTGATGTGATAACTATGTAACAATTGTCTACATGTATGTTGATTCTGATTCTGATAAGAAGTTAAAATTTCAACTTCACGTTCTTCAAAAACATTTTATTTTATCAACTTTAGTGTTGCATCCATCACTGGATTCTCATGTTCAAATGAAAATGTGATCACAAAGTTCTTTTGCAAATCTTTCCAATTTCGAGTACCTTTGTGCAGTTCCAATTCTGTATACCGATTTCTTAGTATGCCTTCTAATGTATGGATAAAATGATGTGACCAATACTCTGGTGATACTAATATCCATTGGGTTATGCATATGTCTATATGTTCTCTGGGCTATTCTCTTCCATCATATTTATCCATATGTTTATTCTCCTTTTATGTGCCAAATATGATGCACAACAATATTTTTCATTGATACCAATCATGGATATTTTCTTTATGAGTACCCCACTGATACCAATCATGGATATTTTCTTTATGAGTACCCCACCAATGTGCAAGTGTTTATTTCAAGGAAATATCTAAAACCAATAACCTTTGACTTTCTAGGACTTCTAACTCAAACTTTGTTAAGAATTCTTCCATATCATTTTGACCATAAAAACTTGGAGGTTCTCTTACCTCTATGCCAACCCATCTTAGTGCATGTGTCATTATTGCATAGCTTCTAGTAGATATCTCATGTAAGTGTTGTTTCCAATTCTTCAGTCCTCTGTCAGAATATGAAGCACAAGAACTCATGTTTCTCTAGCTAAGTATTCCATATGTTGTTGGGTTAATGTAATCTTCCTAGCATGTGGTATTTATATATAACTGGTTAATCTCTTCTGCGATAAAGTTCTCTTTCACTGGTTCAAAATATCTTCCACCTTCTAAAGGATCTAATGGTTTTGTGACTCTATATTCTCCTGATTCAAAAATCATTTTCCTGGTCTTCAAGTTGATGATAGCTTGATCGTCAAATTCTCAATCGAGCCTCGACAATGTTGGATAAGGTGTACTATTATCCACTATATCAATTACCTAAAAATATACAATAGTTCTCACCCCATATAAATCCATTGTTATGCCCTTCAAATGGCCAATTGGTATTTCTCTACATTGGTTTTCTAATTTAAGTTGAATAGGTGAATATCCCAGTGTAGGTTCCCCCATGCATTCCCATGTTTTCTTAGGAATAAAATTTACCTTAGATCCCAAATCTAATATGATGTCACCCATGTTAAATACTCCAATATTTTCATTCAGTCCAAACTCTCTATTTGTTCTTGTCTTCCTATGAACATGATTTACTATTTTTGTTCTAGTGTTATCTCTTCTTCAAGATTGCATTTTTCTAACAAACTTTGTAATGCTTGTATAGATGTTTGATTATTCAATAACTTCAAGCAAGATAACATAAATTTTCTTAGATTAGTTAGCCTTTCTGAAGGATGAAATCCACTGGTATGATCAGATGGATGAGGCATATCATATACTAGTATATAATATCATGGATGTGCATTTGAAGTAGAAACAATATTCTCTTGCAAAATTTCTTGTTCGACCTGCTTGAATGTATCTTTTTCCTTGCGCACATCAAAATGTTATTGATGTATTGTATTTTTTCTAACTCACTAGTGTTGGTTTTGATTCTGATTTTTTGCATATACTCCTATTTTGGGTCCACCTCGAGAAACTATATTGATATTTTCCCCATCATCTCTTATTTCCGTGGAAATCCATTGAACATTCTGGTTATTCTGATTCCCTTTTACCTGCATTTTTTTCATAAGTATGTGAAAATATTCTATAGTATGATCTATTGCGTGACAATACATACATGTTGCTGGTGGCTGTGGAAAATCTCTTGCATAATGTCCAGGTGGCTGAAAATTGTGGTAGGTTACTGGTCCTTCGCCTGTTCCAAATCCTCCTCTTCCATGTCCTCCTCTTCTGAATCCTCCTTTGTTTCCTTGATTATGTGAATGTGGTCTATTATACTATGGTACTTGATTATATTAACGTGGTGATTCAAACTGTTGCACATTATTATATTGTTGCGTAGAAGGACCTTTCATTAGCTCATGTTGCATATTATAGGCATCTGAACTCCTTTCCTTCATAAGTTCCATGGTTCGACAATCCTTACCTCATGTCCTATAGACTTGAAGAAATTACAAAATGTTCTTTTAGGAATTGTTTGGTATTTTTTCATTAGTGGAAATTGACAGGGATCATGTCCAGGTGTTTTATAGAGTTCACGCCATGATCCTCCCATGGGTAAGGGATTCGAAAATCCTACTCCCAAATACTGTGCAAATGTTGGGCACTAATTTTTGTGGTGTCCTTATGTTCTGAATAAGGTACACCATACAAATTCCCTCTTTTCCTTTCCTTTGTTCTGATTGAATTTAAATGTCAGATTATTGAGATCCCCTGTAACATTCCCGACCCTCAAACCATTTTCAGGTAACTCTGCCTAAACAACTGTATCTTTTAATTTCTTCTTTGATACCATTTTGTGACGTTACTGGTTATTGGGTAATGAAAAGGTATAGATATTCTCCTCATTTCCATGATTTATGATATCATGTTGACTGATTTTTTTGTTACTTAGGAATAAAATAGGATAGGAAATGATTAAAATGTCTTCTAGAACCCAAATACTGTGCAAATGTTGGGCACTAATTTTTGTGGTGTCCTTATGTTCTGAATAAGGTACACCATACAAATTCCCTCTTTTCCTTTCCTTTGTTCTGATTGAATTTAAATGTCAGATTATTGAGATCCCCTGTAACATTCCCGACCCTCAAACCATTTTCAGGTAACTCTGCCTAAACAACTGTATCTTTTAATTTCTTCTTTGATACCATTTTGTGACGTTACTGGTTATTGGGTAATGAAAAGGTATAGATATTCTCCTCATTTCCATGATTTATGATATCATGTTGACTGATTTTTTTGTTACTTAGGAATAAAATAGGATAGGAAATGATTAAAATGTCTTCTAGAACTATGATTGAGTTGAAGTTCATAAATTCTAAAATATGGTTGGAATTGTTTAATTTTGTTACAGGAATGGGTAAATTTTGGTAAACTCACTATAGAGAAAGCGATTTCAAAAATGCGCAAGCTATTGGAGGTTGAATATATGGAGCATAAGGCAGTTTTAAGAGAGATTGGTTCTCTAGTTTGTAAGTTTCATAAATATTAATAAAGATCCCGAGGATCTCTCGATCCTCAGGATAGCTTAATTTACCCATATTTTGTAATATATAAAGGGTAGTGAATCCTGGAAAGGATAATCGAAGAATTGTATATAAGCATTCAAAATTCAGAATTGATCTGCACAAATAGTTTCTGTAAATGTTGTCTCAATTATGGAATTAATAAAGGTTTTGAACGTTTCCATCATTTTCGTATATTGAGTTTCTAGTAGCAGTGCTTCTGAGGACCGAGGGCCCAGTCTGAAGGAGTTATTGTCTCAATCTTTATTTTATCAGTTTGATTTTTGTTTCGAACTTTAAATCCTTTTTTTATCATCGTTAAGATAATGCATAAGCATGTTAATGTTTTGATATTGTTTTCTTGTAGAAGATAGATGCTTTAATTTGAATGTTGTCTATTGCTATTCCAGATTCCATTTTCTATAGTTTACTTCTTGA
>CBVK0101628008.1:0-10478 GCA_900067695.1 Picea abies
CCCAGGGAAGTAATCACTGATGGGGGGTCACAATTTACAGCTCATAGAATCACGAACATCCTGAAAAATTATCATATCAAGAACATAGTTGCTTCCCCATACCATCCACAAGGAAAACAAACAAGTAGAAAGCACCAATAAATTTTTGGAGGCAATTTTGATGAAAACGGTCTCAACAAATCAACATAATTGGGCTACTGAGCTCCCAAATGCCTTATGGTCTTATCGAACAACATGGCATAACACCACTGGCTACTCTCCTTATCATTTAGTCTATGGTAAAGAATCTATATTTCCAATCGAGTTTGAGATTAATACTCTAAGGATGGCCCAGGGGATTGGACTGGATCTTACAGAGGCACATAAACAATGCCTACAACAACTCAATGAATTAGATGAAGCACACCTGTCCTCCTTGGAGCACACAGTTGTTATTTAACAATAGAGAATGAACTGAAATGATAAACATATCAAGAAGAAATCCTTCTAGAAAGGTGATTGGGTGCTTCTCTGTGACTCCATATTTCAGGATTTTCTTGGTAAATTACAGACAAGGTGGCTAGGACCATATGAAATTAATGAATTTCATGATAATGGAATTGTCAATTTAATTACCATCGATGGGTATGTCTCTCCCTTTCTAGTAAATGGACACCGACTGTAACTTTACCATTAGTCGCATTCAAAAAACCCTTCTGCCAAGAAGTAAGTAAGGACCTTATTGTTCAAATTTTGGCTGGCTGGCAAAGTAACCCAACAGCCTCAACTCCATAAATGGTGAATTTGTTTTAGTACTGTATATATTGTATATAGTTTTTTTTACAGATTTGATTGAGTTTTTAGCTCTTCTTTTTATAGTAAATTCACTTGAGAAAATACAAACCAGAAGAGATTACTATAATGAATATAATGAATATAATTAAAACACTCTTTTCTATTCTTTACTCCTATCTCGCTTTGCAAAAAATCAACAAATATAACCCTTGTTTTTAAAAGAAAATGAACATGATTATAGACCATCTAATACTTCGATTATTTCATAAACTTACCCATAGTAATTTAATGAATTTAGTTGATGACTAATCAATTGTAGATTCATTGAAAAAAAATGCATGTGGGAGTTTTAATCACTTAATTAGATGGGTAAAAATTTTAAAACATCATCAAATTAGATGGGTAAAAATTTTAAAACATCATCACTACTATTCACTCAAAAAAAACGATTGTCGGTCCTTTGAAAAGAACAATTGTTGTTACCTTCGTACGATCATTGTTTCCTTTGAAAACCATTGTTGTTCCTTCGAAAAGAATAACTATTGTTCCCTTTGTACGTAATATCATCCACACAAAATTACAATTGTCGTTCCTTTTAAAAGAATGATTGTTGTTCCTTTTACAATTTTTTTTCTTATTGTTGCTCCTTTCTCAAAACATGCCATTGTTGTGTCATTCACTCCTTTGGGTATGACCTTCACTGATTCCTTTTCTTCACCACTAGCTCTAATTTTTCATTTGGTGTGGATCATTTAACATACCTTAGTATCTCTGAATCCTCTTAAAAATTGTTCACAATTCATTAACCACCATAACTCATTTCTTTCCCTTATATATCTACATATGCTTGAATCATAATTTACTTCATATCATAATAAGGAATCTTAAATACATTATTACTTGTCATTCTTACACTTCTTATGTCATCCCTCACTCTTAAGGAGTACATGAGCCTCCCTTGATAGAGCTCTAAAAAAAATTTTCAAAGTAAAGTTTTTAACAAAGTAATAAAATTATTCCATAAAGGATAGGGGGTCTCATCAAGAGCCAACCTACCACGATCATCAAATAATAACATAAGTGACATTCCCATTATGGCTACCACACCAGGGCAATGGCCTTTGGCATTTTTTTCGCCAAAGGAAAAAATGTCTCATCACGAGCCGACTTGTTCACTTAGGTTACGATCTAGTGAGTGGCATTATCATCATATGGATACCAAACCAGGATAATGGTCTTCTTGGGAAAATACAAATTCAAAACATTTCATAAGGATACAAGCTCATATATGGGTTAAAAGGAAACCCTGTCGAGGCTATGGATGCCTACTGGTAGCAATGGCTCTGCTTGTGGTATCGAAGTTCACCTTAAAAATACATCAAGTTTTAATGTGTTCTTAGATTTTCTTTTCAAAACAATGGAGCTGTCATTCGAGATATATCCAATAAAATGAGAAAGTACCAATATGTGGAACATTTTAAACATGTGAACAAATTTAAAATCATTCGAAATCTTTTTCCTTAAAGGGTTTCTACCATGGGTACAATAATTCGAAATTCCCACACAAATTGATGATTATCGTTAGTACCGTTAAAGTGCTTGATTGAAAAGTTATTAATGATTGTATTTTCCAGCGACGATGATGACATAGAAATCTTACCCCACAATCACTCCCCACCATTATTACACTCGTACATTTGATGGTTGAGGTCAACCTTTCCATTTATGGGGGGGTAGATGCCTGACACATTTATCGATAGATTTCAATGAATGCAGTAATTATGAAAATGCACATTTTTCTATATATACACAATGTCATTCTATATTTTCTATGTTTGTTGTTTTCAAAATATGGTTGAGTTAAGCTGCGGCAAGGAACATTAGTCATCCTCACCTGCTTACAGAAATATGGGATGCCGAAGTGTGCGACGGGAACCAACATTACTACAGGTAACTGAGAATGCAAGAGAAATCCTACACTGTCTGGGGTAGACAAAGTACTTCAATCAATTGCAGGGATACGATATAGACATCACGATCGAATTATTTTAGAACTTGCAAGGAGAAACCTCCATGGTACGAAATATACAAATTCCAGTCACTCAAGAAATCATAGCAGAGGTTACGAGCCTTCCTAACACAGGAATACAATGGTCTGGAAGATATACAATGCTCAAAGAAGTTGTAGAATCCTTCGTAGACCCTGGAGAGGAATTGGATAAAAAGGGAAAGGGACTTAACCCCAACACTCTCAGTGAACCCTGGAAAGAACTGGCAGGTGTTATACAAAGGTATATCACTTGTGGTAGAAGATATGATGTGATCCGCCCACGCCACCTCAAACTACTAGCTGCGCTCAAACAACGGTTATTAATCAATTTACCATTTTTTCTAAATGCTATGTTATATGAGGTCACCATAAGAACACAAAAGGCAAAATATCATGTTACTATCATCAACCACCATGGATTGGTAAAACTGATAAGTAAATAAGTCCCTAAGTCAAAATCAAATGACCTAGGGGGATCTTATTAAGGCCAATAGGCCCTTACAATTAGAGCAACCTGAATTACATCATCAAGACCCAACCCAGGGAATTTAAGTAGCACAGGAAGGGAAACCTACTGCCCAAATGGAAGTTCTACCTCCTCAACCTGAAGTCAAGGAAGACCCCATCCAATTTACAGAGACTCGGACCTCACAAGCAGAGGCATCAATGAGGAAGAGAAAAAGAGCAATGGATGCTCCTAAAACCACCATTGAAGGGAAAAGAAGAAGCATATGGATAAGATGTCATGAAGAAACCTAGGAAACAACATAATAGCCTGAAGAAATTTAGGACACAACATAACAACCTGAATAAATTCAGGACATAACAGAGTAGCCCTTATAGGAAGATGTTCAGGAAATTGAGAAGACAAAAAAACACCACAAGGAAACAGTCAGGAGGATACCCAACCAGCATTGGGAAACCTCACAATTTTTTTTTTGAAAAGCTATGAGGTAGAGATAGCTCAGGTTTTAGGGAGTTTAGGGACCTCAATTAGTAGAGACACAAACAGGCCATAAGAAAAATAGGCGCCAACCTCTCCTTTGAAACCTGCTGAAGATTTACCTGACATTGAGATGTCACTCCCATATGATACAACACAAGAAGAACCTCATACTGAGGTAAATACTTTGGTAGGGAAAGCAAAAGAGCCACTATTGACATATCAAGGTGAGGAAAATCCTGACAGCTCACAGAAACAAAAATCAAGAAAAAGCCACAATAGAATTAGAAAGTTAAAATGGGAGAACAAGTTGTTGAAGAGAAGGTTTAAAACTATTAAAGTGTTAAAGAAGAAAGTTGGCAATATTAAGGAAATTACCAAGGAATTAAGAAAACAACTAGAGAAAGCCAATAAGACCCATGAAATAAAGAAGTTCAAAAGACATAGAGGACAGGGAATGAACCCTCTTCTTAGGAGGGTAGTCCAAATGAGTTCTGTAGGAACATAGACAGAGATGAACATCCTTGAAGAAATGGTATAAATGGAACTTCAGACTGAGACTACAACAACATAAGGGTTAGCTGTTCAAAATGAAGAGTAAATTCCTTTGGGAACATATGAAACAGAGGCTCAACCAGAAATTATAGGAGGAATGAATAACCAACTTGAGGAAGTAATTCCCACTCCTTTGGAGACCACAGATGTAGAAAATTGGACAGTAATTCTAGTAATGAACAGAGAAACATGTTAGACTAAAGAGGTATCTCAGTTTCAGGATCAGAGTGCCATCATTGAAAGACTAGAAGAAGAACTGGTACAAGCCCAACATGCCTTGAATCAGACCAAAGATGAAATGATGACCATGAAAGATAACCAAAGAGTTGTTAAATAACTCAAAACCATGTCAGCAATGGAAAATGGGATGTATGCTGAGATGAATAAGGCTCAAGGGAAGAAAAATAAGGTACAAGGTCAATTGGAAAAAGCTTTGGAGAAAATCAAAGAGATTTGTGATATCTACACTGATGCAATAGATTGTAGGTTTGGAGAAAATCAAAGAGATTTGTGATATCTACACTGATGCAATAGATTGTAGGGCTCCTGCTACCAATTATACTTTGTTTTTATTATAATGCTACCTATTGCTGAGGGTGAAAGCTATTCGAGTAGGTAAACCAATTAAATTCACCACTATATCTGAGTTTGTGTCTAGTTTTAAGGAGTAGGAAGAGAAAGTACAATATTTCCTGTGTGAACTATAATTCCATAATTTCATTTTGGAAGACAACAAAAGAGATAATCTTGGTCCTTTTATTGGGGACATCCAATTTCAAGCGTTCCTATCCTTCACTAAAAATCAATTTAGGTGGGCTAAGGCCCACAAAACTTTCATGAAGAGAGAAACTGGGTTAGATCTCTGGATCAGGGGGGAATCACCAAAGTCTTTTCTAGCTATCATGCGACATAGGACATTCATGAAAAGGGAAGGAGTGAGAAGATATCTAGGTCCTATTCATAAACAGGTTATATGATTAGGCATAGCATATTTTAGGGAAATCAAAGAAGAATCTCTTGCTGGGCGCTCTAGGTTAAGGTGGGATGTCTCCCCAGTTGAAGTAAAGGTTAGAGAGCCCTTTGGTTTCAACAAATTATTTGTAGCCACCTTTAGAATGGAAAGATATGCCAGAATGATCCAAGAGGAAGGACCTGCCTAGATTGGGTGTAGATATAATCCCCCTCTTATCTGGTTTCCTCCAGAGGATTACCTGATAGATTATCAATTTAATAAAAAGAGGGAAGACACTGTTTTTGGAGAACTCAGAAGAAAGAATGGGTTCAGGGCACCTGGTGAACCAACTTTTCCTCCTTACAACATCAATTCTTTACATGTAAGAACTTAGCTTGCATGAGGACATGCAAGAAGGTAAGATGGGGGGTATGTTAGGTTATGAAAAGGTACAGATATTCTCCTCATTTCCATGATTTATGATATCATCTTGACTGAATTTTTTGTTACTTAGGAATAAAATAGAATAGGAAATAATTAAAATGTCTTCTAGAACTATTATTGAGTTGAATTTCATAAATTCTAAAATATGGTTGGAATTATTTGATTTTGTTACAAGAATGGGTAAATTTTGGTAAACTCACAATAGTGGAAGAGATTTCAAATATGTGCAAGCTATTGGAGGTTAAAGATATGGAGAATAAGGCAGTTTTAAGAGACATTAGTTCTCTATTTTGTAAACTTCATAAATAGTAATATCAATCCTGAGGATCTCTCGATCCTCAGGATAGCTTAATTTACCCATATTTTGTAATATATAAAGGGTGGTGAATCTTGGAAAGGATAATCGAAGAATTGTATCTAAGCATTCAAAATTCAGAATTGCTCTGCGCAAACAGTTTCTATAAATGTTGTCTCAGTTATGGAATTAATAAAGGTTTTGAATGTTTCCATCATTTTTGTATACTGAGTTTCTAGTAGCAGTGCTTCTGAGGACCGAGGGCCCAATCTGAATGAGTTACTGTCTCAATCTGTATTTTATCAATTTGATTTTTGTTTCAAAATTTAAATCCTTTTTTTTATCATCGTTAAGATAATGCATAAGCATGTTAATGTTTTGATATTGTTTTCTTGTAGAAGATAGATGCTTTCATTTGAAGGTTGTCAATTTCTATTCCAGATTCCATTTGTTGTAGTTTGCTGCTTGACAGTTCCTCTCATTTTTACATGCGCTATTCCTTTCAATTAAATTAGCAATTGTTGTCCCTTTCCGTTAAATTAGCATTTGTTGTTCCTTTCCATTAAATTAGCATTTTATGTTGATTTTGCTTAACTAGCGTTTGATGTTCCTTTTACTTAGTTAGCATTTGTTGTTCAATTACTGTTCTGTCTCAATTTACAGTATTCAATTATTTCTTTCTAGTAGATTAGATAGTTATCAATAGATCATCTTAGTTTCATAGATTCAATAGTTGTTTCTTAATTAGATCAATTCATGCCTTTAATATCAGATTCAATTATCTCTTAAAGTAATTCAATTCATGCCTTCAATTCATAGCACATTATAGATCAGATTTAAATCATGTTCAGTAGGATCTTAGATTTAGAAACTTAATGAATGTGTGAGGAACTTGATTGTTAATAAACTCAGATTTGCTTTAACTACACGATTTTAGCCTCTTCGAGTTGTTTGCATAGACTTTGCTGATATTCTTGAAATAGAAGACAAATCCTCAGGTTGATAAATTAATGTTAAACTAAAGATTGTTTTTAGGACATCTTTAGAGACCAACATCGGCCTTAAACCAACAGGCCAGACCATACCACTGAATAAATTTGATGCTATGATACCATATATATTTATATACATATCTATCTAATGCAATTTAAACAATTATAGAATTATGTTCATACACCTATTCATGTAGAAACAACATTAAAACATACATGCAATATATACATACAATTCTAATAACATTATAACTTGATTTCAAGATACACATCATATAGAGAATACAGATCTGGTACTTATTTTTTGATAGATGACCACCAACTGCGTGTAGACTTTCCATGAACCTCCCAGCCTTAAACCATCCTGCTCATCATGCTCAACATGCTCTTCCGGTCTAAGCTACATGCGCTATTCCTTTCAATTAAATTAGCAATTGTTGTCCCTTTCCGTTAAATTAGCATTTGTTGTTCCTTTCCATTAAATTAGCATTTTATGTTGATTTTGCTTAACTAGCGTTTGATGTTCCTTTTACTTAGTTAGCATTTGTTGTTCAATTACTGTTCTGTCTCAATTTACAGTATTCAATTATTTCTTTCTAGTAGATTAGATAGTTATCAATAGATCATCTTAGTTTCATAGATTCAATAGTTGTTTCTTAATTAGATCAATTCATGCCTTTAATATCAGATTCAATTATCTCTTAAAGTAATTCAATTCATGCCTTCAATTCATAGCACATTATAGATCAGATTTAAATCATGTTCAGTAGGATCTTAGATTTAGAAACTTAATGAATGTGTGAGGAACTTGATTGTTAATAAACTCAGATTTGCTTTAACTACACGATTTTAGCCTCTTCGAGTTGTTTGCATAGACTTTGCTGATATTCTTGAAATAGAAGACAAATCCTCAGGTTGATAAATTAATGTTAAACTAAAGATTGTTTTTAGGACATCTTTAGAGACCAACATCGGCCTTAAACCAACAGGCCAGACCATACCACTGAATAAATTTGATGCTATGATACCATATATATTTATATACATATCTATCTAATGCAATTTAAACAATTATAGAATTATGTTCATACACCTATTCATGTAGAAACAACATTAAAACATACATGCAATATATACATACAATTCTAATAACATTATAACTTGATTTCAAGATACACATCATATAGAGAATACAGATCTGGTACTTATTTTTTGATAGATGACCACCAACTGCGTGTAGACTTTCCATGAACCTCCCAGCCTTAAACCATCCTGCTCATCATGCTCAACAGTGGGTCACCCCCAATATGGGACTAAACTCCACTGAGAAAGGGATTCCTAAGCTTGGCAAGGACAACATGAAAGTCACACATATAAATAGGAAGGATTTTTTCCCAAAATCCACTTACGCCCATAGCCCACAGACCCTCATTCCCTACACACCTGTCCCACACCAAGAGTGTACACCTTCAATATCTCAAGTCCACCAGTTTTCCACCTCCTTCCATGGATTCAACAACATGATGGACTGGAAGTCTCAGAGTATTGTAGCTGCTACGAGACTCCCTCCAGGAGAACTCACTTCCTCAGAACACTCTCTCACCTAGAGAGAGTTGCTCATAGTCCTGACAACTTGCCTCTTCTATCCAACTCCTATTCCAATGGGTAACCACTGCAAAAACAAATTGGGTATGTGCTCCAGTAATGACAACAAGCCACACCAGTCCAGAGAAAATGTGGGAAGCAACAACAAAGGCTAAGGTGCGATATGGCTCAGACACTACGTAGTTGTGTTGTGCTTCACAGGAAAAATAGTTAGCTTCATAATAAAGGTGTGCAGGTTTCAAAAGTTATAGAGATAGATGATGGAGACAATGGTTGTCTATGTTGAGGCTCTCTCTATCTTAGTGCGTGCATCAACGGGGAGTATGGAAGACTTGCAAGAGTGGCGATGATCACGAGAGTGGTCATGGAACCCTCAATGAGATGAATTTCCCACCTAAACACTACATGCACCCAAGTTAACACACGTCTTCCTGAAGCTGCATTAGCTCCACTTAAAACTCGTTCCCTTTCCATGGGAACTTAGGACAACATAGGTTATGTAAAACCTTAGCCTCTAGGAAATAATAATATAATAGCTGAACTTAGGACAACATAGGTTATGTAAAACCTTAGCCTCTAGGAAATAATAATATAATAGTATCCCTTTAGAGGTAATCCCTCTAGATTAGCCCCTATTCCCAGAAACTCAACCCCTTCCCTTCCCCTACCTAGTGGATCTTAGTCCCCCATAACTCTTTCTTCGTGGTCGGTCTACACGCAACAATGTAATTTTATTAATTTTGTGAGTATTTACATATACAAAATCAAGCTCATTGGCCTTAGCATATGGCTCTCCAACCTAATAAACACATAATTCCTATAACTTATAAACACTTGTCTCACCAACCTATAAACAAAATTAAAATTTAGAAGGGGATCTTCCTTGGGGTTTTACAATCCCCTCCCCTTATTTTTGCACTACAGTCCTCAATGCAACTTATTTACACAACAACAACAAGATTTCCAATATCTTAAAAAAGATGTGGGTACTCTGCCCTCATAGCATCTTCATGATCCCATGTTGGGTCCTTAGGATTGTACCAGGTCCGCTGAACCTTTACAATATTTATGACTCAATTCCATAGTTGATTTCTCTTCCAATCCAGTATACACTCATGTTGCACTTGCAAAGCGCCTTCTTGCTCCACCTGAATCACATTCCAATCAATCACATGATTAGTATCAGTTATATACTTCTTGAGAAATGATACATGAAATACATTATGAATAGTCATGGATGCAGACAATGCAAGCATGTAATCTACTGGTCCAATCCTTTCTAGGATTTCAAACGGTCCACAATATATGGCTGCCAAATTGGAACAACTTCCCAGCTTTAGGGAACTTTTGTTGGATTTCACCTTCAGGAAAACATGAGCACCCATTTAAAACTCCCTGTGGGTTCTACCATTTTCTTCTTGTATTCGAAAGCCTTCAAATTATGCTTTATATTTAACAATTTCTCTTCCATTTCCCTGAGCAACACTGGCCCAACCAATTCCCTATTGGTTGGGTTGTCCTAGATTACTGGGGTGTTGCACTTTCTTCCATAAAGTGCTTCAAACGGGCTCATCTTAAGTGATGTTTGATACCCATTATTGTAGGAAAATTCTACCAAATGTAGATACTCTTCCCATTTATATCATTTGTACATCACACACATCCTCAACATATCCTCTATCACTTGGTTCACCCTTTATGTTTTCCCATCAGTCTCAGGATGATAGGTTGTGCTGAAGTTTAAATTTGTTCTGAACCCTTTGAATAACTCTTTTCAAAAATTTAAGGTAAAATTTGGGTCTCTATCGAACACAATTGTCTTGGGTATGTCATGAAAGCATGCTACTTCCCTCATATAAATATCAACA